>VDFB02321516.1:37535-90689 GCA_007258455.2 Sequoia sempervirens
GATGGAGGCAGTTGATCAGGCTTGGGGAGATGCTTCTGTTTATCAGAGCAAAGTAATTCAGCATCTTGAGGCATTGAGGCATGTTCCTTTGCGGTTGCTGATTGATGGAGGGGTCATTCAGGAGAATGACAGGTATGATTTTTCTAGATGGTATTCTTCAGCAATCACAGGACGTGGTTTCTTCGATGCAGCATAGGCGGATTCAACCAGGATACGAAAGGCTATGGCCAATATCATTGATGGAGTTCAGAATACTTTCTCGGCCATATTTGCTAGGCGGTTGAATCCAGATGAGGTAACTGCTGATAATTTGAGGGGTAGGCTAGTGCCTTACTTTTCAGAGGTGAAGACCTTCGTAGAGGATGACTTTGAGAACACTTCCACTTTCTCCAGCTTGATTTAGAGCACGCAGGATTCCTTAGTTGCTTGGAGAAAATCTTGTACAAGGCATGAACATTCAGTCACGGTGTTAGAATTCCAGCTTGATTGCATTCCACCCATTTCAGTTCAAGAGCTTGAGGCTGTACTTGGCAGATTCGTTGAGTTTGTAGCCAGAGAGGAGAATGGGAATGCACTATTGGACGAGGATCTTCTAGAAGACTGATTGTGGGCATTTATTGCCTTTACTATTTTTGGGAGTGAGTGGGAATCTTTGCTCATTTATTACACCACTCCCCATTCTGGCAGTTTTTAGGGTTAGGGCTGAGGTGGCTTAATCTTAGCCACTCTTTTGATTGTAATCTTAGCCGTCCATTGGACTGGGCTACCTATAAAAGGGGGAGTCCCCCTCATTTGTAATTCATTAGACTAGCATTAGATTTGGAGATCAAACTAGAGAGTAGAGCAGAGTAGACATTTTGCTTGATAGTTTAGCATAGTGTGGAGAAGAAGGAAAGTTTTCCCTTTGAAAACTTTTGTGGAGATTGTTGTGTAAAACTTTCATGATAATAGATCTTTTCATTGATGGTGGAATTCTTCTTTGTCATGGATAGCTAGCAAGGTCTCTTCATCCTTTTGAATCCAAGTAGCATAAAGTAGCATAATTTTCATTTCATGCAAGTAGTTTACTTTGGATGTGTGGTGTTTTATTGAGGTAGCTTCATTTCATTCCATACCACTAACAGCTTGTTGACGATAAGTTCGCTTTGTGTGGTCTACTAGACATTATCTTGAGTTTAACTTCGATTGTGATTTGTATACTTATATGCATCGTTCTGATGGTGTATGTATGCTAAATTGTAATCTGAACATCTTTTGCTATCCCTTTGAAGATTGCACTAATTTTGCTGAAGCTGTCCGAACTGAGGCTAGGTGAAATTCGGTCGAAGTCCGCCGAAATTGAGCTCCACGTATCTTGCATTTAGAATAGAATATAAGTTTCTTAGGCCCTACACTCATTTACTTTCCGCACATTTCTGGTTAGCTTTAGGAAAACGTACTTATTGCTAAATCATCCACCTTATACAAATCCTTTCCAATCATCCATTTATTGTTAACTGCAAGAAGCATGAACAATTGTGTAAGTCCCCTCGTGAAAACAGCAATTCACATCAAACCAACTGAGGGTATTCTAAGTATTTCGGAACCTTGGAGTTGAACGTGCGAACTTTCTTGCAATCTTAGCGCACGGAATACTTTGATCAAGAGAGAATGGATTAGCCTTCAGACTATTTTGTTCTGCTGATTGGTGCGGTCATAAAAATCACATCAACAATACCCTCAGTTGGTTTGATGTGAATTGCTGTTTCCACGAGGGGACTTACACAATTGTTCAGGATTCTGCGATTAACGATAAATAAGATGATTAAAGTTGTATAATGTGTTAACTTAATAAACACGTTCTAAAACTCTTTCGAAGATGAAACAGTAAATAGTATATAAGTGAAAAGTTCATTTTATCCTAAAGCAGGGTATGGCGGGCGCTCAGTCTCGCTTTAGGCCGGTTTCACCCACAGCCTCACGTCGGTGACCCGACAAGTGAGCCAATCTTCAAAGAGACAACAAAAGATATTGATTACAGAGATTTTAGCATACGCCATCAGGCGGCATGTAAGTATGCAAATCTGTCGGATTAAACTCCGCAGATATTTCTATTAAGACTTATGAAACTTGTCATCAACAATTGCTTTAATGGTGTGGAATGATGGCTTACACTAGCCGCATCAAAGCAAAACTGCTTGCGTAATGAAAGTATGCTACTGCTCTTCTTGAATCTGGCGTGAAGAGACCTTTGCCCAACTATCCATGACAGGCGAGAACTACCATCAGCGTCAAATTTTACAACAATCTTACAAAAAATTTTCAGGAAAACTCCTTCTTCTCTCCACCTTCATCTTTAAGCTGACAAATGCTTGCTCTGTCTGGCCTCTACTCACGATCTCCAGTCTCACCAGTCACAATCCAATTCTGTGTTGTACCGTGGGGACTACGCTGTAGATGGCGGTCGGTGGATGGCTAAGATTACAATCAAAAGAGTGGCTAAGATTAAGCCATCTCAGCCCTAACCCTAAAAACTGCTAGAATGGGGAGTGGTGTAATAAATGAGCAAAGATCCCCACTCACTCCCAAAAATAGTAAAGGCAATTAATGCCCACAATCAGTCTTCTAGAAGATCCTCGTCCAGTAGTGCATTCCCATTCTCCTTCTCTCTGGCTGCAAACTCAATGAACCTGCCAAGTACAGCCTCAACCTCCTGAACTGAAATGGGTGGAATGCAATCAAGCTGGAACTCTAACACCGTGATTGAATGTTCATGCCTTGTACAAGATTTCTCCAAGCAACTAAGGAATCTTGCGTGCTCTGAATCAAGTTGGAGAAAGTGGAAGTGTTCTCAAAGTCATCCTCTACGAAGGTCTTCACCTCTGAAAAGTAAGGCACTAGCCTACCCCTCAAATTATCAGCAGTTACCTCATCTGGATTCAACCGCCTAGCAAATATGGCCTAGAAAGTATTCTGGACTCCATCAATGATATTGGCCATAGCCTTCCGTACTCTGGCTGAATCCGCCTGTGCCGTGTCGAAGAAACCACGTCCCGTGATTGCTGAAGAATACCATCTAGAAAAGTCGTACCTGTCATTCTCCTGAATGACTCCTCCATCAATTAGCAACCGGAAAGGAACATGCCTCAATGCCTCAAGACGCTGAATAACCTTGCTCTGATAAACAGAAGCATCTCCCCAGGCCTGATCAACTGCCTCCATTCGTGCCAAAATACTAGAGGCCTGCTAAAAAGCAAGAGCAAGGTCCTCCATAAACTTTTATGTCTCAGCACGAACTCTCGTAACCCATTTGTCTGCCTCTTGTGCCATCTTCCCCAACTCCAACAAGCCACTAATCGACTCTCTAGGTATCTCAGGTGGAAGCTCTATCGCTAGAATCTCCTGCCCACGAGGACGAGACAACTGCTGTACATATCCAATCAAAGCCTTATGCTCTCTTTTCAACTTCTTGTACTTTCCTTTTTAAATAACCTGTCCTTGAGGGCGAGGTAGGAGTTATCACTCTACAATCTGTGCACCAGTGGGGCGTCCTAACTCCAAAGTTGTGACCACATAATTCTCAGGTACTGCTTCATCTCGGTCACAATCAACCTATGGCACTCCCATGTGAAGGGTGTGAGAGCCATCCTCTCCAGTGGAAATCTTTGAAAACTTTCGTGCTGTCTTCTTCCGTGTAGGCGCGTTGATTCTGTTCAAAAACTCTTCCATCTCAACTGCTGGATCAATTTCTTCACTGGGGCTCCTTCTCATCCTCTCCCTAAGCCAATGAGTTACTGTATATTGTATATCAAATGGCTACTGTTCTTGTGCCTCTACTTCACGGACTTGTTCAACTTCTACGTCATTCTGGTGAGGCTCATCATCCTCAAGTGGCTGAGTATCTCCTGAAACTATATCATCATCCTCCAAAGCTGTCTCTAACTGTTGCTGAAGCTGAGGGTCAGTAGCAGTCCCCTCATCAGTCTGCTGATCATCTTTACTAGGTGCGTTGACGCTCTGGCCAACTGACTCTCTCCGTGGTGGCTGATTATTTTCCTGTACCGCTCGCACCTGATTCAATGCATTTCTTTGATCAGCAAACAAGGAAACCTCTTGTATACTTGGAGAACATGTCTCCAAAGGTGTGGGTGACTCAACTACAACTCGTGGAGGCTTCGGCTGAACAGGCTCCTGCCGAACTGGCTCTTTCCTTCTAGACTCCGAGCCTCGTGTGATTTGCTTCTTCCTGCTAGTTGTGGGTGTCCTGTGATCTCCCATCAAATTGTAAGTCAATGCAATCGACTTACTCTTCAGCCTATTCACACGCCTGTCAACCCATGCCCTAGTGAATGTCGAGACCGGAATGGAAAGTGTGTCCAAATCTGCTATCTCAGGATCTGACCAATTCGGGAGTGGAAGTGGAGTATTTCTTACTGCTTCATAATCTGGATGGACAACGTCTATGTCCTCATTCACCTGGTTTGGTACCGGAATGACTTCACACTCCCTGATCATGCTTATTGGCAGCCTAGAGAACATCCTCTTCCTGACCTCTGCTTCGTCTGATGCATTAGCCCAATAATCCTCAACATTTGCCTTGTGTTTAAACTCTTCTGACAATATCCATCTGATGTTGTTATGCGGATCATAGTGCTGTCTGCCAGTGTGATATGAAAAGTGATAAAATTGAAGCTCGCTCTCGACTTCTCTAGCTGCCTGTAATGAAGGACACACCTCATCGGAATTGCCCATGACAATTGGGAAGTCAACACCTCCCTTCTTCTTGTTCTTCTGAATCTTATCGTAGGCAACCAATTGCCTAGATATCTCTAACATCAATATTCTATTGGTTGGGTACTTAGGCAGCCTATATGGGTATGAGGAAAATCCTTGCAGCCTAATGTAAGAGAATTTCGGAAACTGTATAAACCAACACCCATACCTCTCAATCAATTCCTGGGCTTCCTTCGAGATTCTGTGATGCATCCGATCCTGAAGTGTTCTCGTGATGTGCATGGTGAAGGCGTCATTGGCACGCTTGTAATGAGTAGTACTAGCCAAATGCAACTGTGGACAAGCCTCGTGAATTTTGAATTGGTGAGAGCCACAACCAACAGGTTCCTTGTATGAAATTCCTCTGTACTTCGTCATACAAGCCAGCATGTAAATGATGTAAGAGCTCATATAAAATGTCTTCGTTCTTCTTAGGCTCAGGAGCTGCTCGTGCAAGTTGTCACTGATCATTGCAGCCCAATTGACGTAATCTTTTCCTTCCAGCACGAGGTTGATGTAATAGAACATCCACGGCTCAAAAATAAATGACTGCGGGCAACCTCCAACTCGACTCAGCATCATAATGAGATCACAATAATCCTGCTTTAGGTCGTCTGCTATGATTTGTCTCGGCAGCTTCGTACGAGAAGGTCTAGGGTTGCTCATCCAGTGAGCATTGATTGTCTCTATACATCTCTCGAATGCAGTAGCATACATTCGTTCAGCTCGTTCTGTGGACTTGTAAACCATATTCCTGTGCACTGGGATTCCAAAAGCCTCGCCAATAGCTGAAGGAGTGAGGTTGGCAAGCACTTGTCCATCTGGTGACATGATTGATCTGTGTTCCTTCTCGTAGCAGTTGGCGCACTCCATCATTAGCTCAGGACACTGAATAGCTGGTGGGAAATTAGCAGCTGCATACAATCCGCTTTGAACAATGTTGTCTGAGGTGTCTGAAGGATGATGATGACCAATTCCCAGTATCTTATTCTTGAATGCCTCCAGGTTGAAAGAGCCCAAATTGGTATCAGTCAGCTTGCCTAACTTTGAAGTGAACTTTGACTCTGGCATAAATGTCTTGCTCAGCCTCTTGATAACTGCTTGTCTGGATGCACCATTATTGTCTTTGCCAGTTGTCCTTGCCTTAGCCATCTGCAACATAATAAACATCCATCAGCAAATTAATTTATAAAATAAATAAAACATTGTGCAGGGGCTGCCAGTCGCCTTCAAGAACTTGAGAAGCTGCAATAACATTTCTTATTGGCAAACCTCAGCTTCTTCTCTTCAACAGATTTTAAACTTCAATACTTAGAAACAAACTTCTAAGCAAGCTTCAGCAACTTAAAACTTCAAGAAATCTGCCAACTTCAATCAGCAAATCAGCAAGTGCGCATTCTCAGCAACAATACTTAGCTTTAGCAATGTGATATTTATAAGCTTCAGCAGTCCTCTTCAAATCGTACTTCCTTAGCAACTTTCAGATTTTTAAAACTCAGCTCTTTGAAATTCGTACTTCTTCAACAACCTCAGCAAATTAGCAAGTGCGCACTTCCAGCTTCAGCAATATCTTTCTTCAAATCGAAATTCCTCACTTGCATGGCAACTTCAAACTTCAGCAATAAAATGGAGCTTCAACAACTCACAAGTTTCAGCCTTTAGCAACTTACAACGCCTTTCACCCACTTGCTTCAAAAATGCGAATTTCTTCAACAATTGCAGCCACAGCAAAATTTCGAACTCCTTCAGCACTCCAGTCTTCAGCAATAAACTCAGCTTCACCTTCAGAGCAAATTTGAACTTCTTCAACTGTGAAAAAGAAGTGAGAAACCTCTCAATTTTATAGCAAAAATCGAATTCTAGAAGGAGCTAAGTATAGCTAATGCATTAAATTTCCACTACTCCACTTCAAGAATTCGAATTTTCCCTCTCTGGTATTTCTGACACTTGTCCGAGAATCTCAACCTTCTAGAAGTTCAACTTTGACTGCCACATTTCAAATTCACTTTCGAAAATTTTAATTTAAATTCATCTGTTAATTCACCAGCCGGAGCTCTGTCACTTGAATTCGAATTTTACTTCTCTTCTGCTCTGGAAAATTCATCTGTGAAGAACTGGATTAAAATTATCTAGGCAACTCATTTCGAATTCATCGTTCGAAGCATTTTCCTTTCAAAAATCATTTTATTCAAATTTGCCTTAGAAGATTTTAAAATTTTCCCTTAGGAAAATTCACAATTCGAGCACCGATTAAATTCTTCATGCTGAAGGCCTTGGCGAAGTGCGGAAGACATAGAAATCCATTCCTCATTACAAACGTCCAGTACCCAGAAGAAAATTTTCTCCAGAATTTGTCGAATCCATGGGTACTCGACGAACGGGTTCATTTAAATTTTTAAAATTTTGAACCTTAGAAAAAATATCATTCAATCAATTTAAATCCGTTCTTCATCTCTGTGAACATCCTGTTGCTCTGACTTGAGAAATTTTTAAATTCATCCTGCATTGTCATCATCTTCAAATTTCATCACTGGAAAATTTGCTCGTGCTTCAGGAAAAAATTTCATCACCTCCATGGTCTAGGCGTATTTTCTAAGGAAGAAAATACTTTGCCTTAGAAAAATTTATTCAACTTTGATCACCTTGCTTGTGAGAAAAATTTTATTCCACTCATCTCAGAAAATTTTCTTTCAAAACACACCACGCCCAAC
This sequence comes from Sequoia sempervirens, assembly GCA_007258455.2. Classification (NCBI taxonomy): domain Eukaryota; kingdom Viridiplantae; phylum Streptophyta; class Pinopsida; order Cupressales; family Cupressaceae; genus Sequoia; species Sequoia sempervirens. The sequence continues at coordinate 44,999 of VDFB02321516.1, forward strand.
ATGCTTTATTTTATTCATCACCTTGCATTTTATTCCACGCTTGAAAGATATTTAAATTTAAAATTCCAACGCCTTTTATTATTCACTCACCACCCTAGGCGCAATATTTTCTCATCAACTTTACTCCACCACTTTCAAGGTCTACTTAGGCGTATGGCATACTTGATGAAGAACATGTTAAACTCCAACGCCTAGGCAACATTTTTACTTCACACGCCTAGCATTCTTCATTCTACCACCTTTTATTGACTTCAGCTTGGGCGCATATCACACCTCATGCAGGATGACCCTTGGACTTCCCTATTTTATCTTCACATGGCCCCATTTGGGCGCATTTAGGCATATGAGGAGGACGAGCTTTTGTTGACTTGTTGACTTCTTTGAACTTGGGCGCATTTTAATGGGTGAGGAGGACAAATTTCTTTGACTCCTTTGACCTTTTGTTGCATGGGCGCATTTGAGAGGGAGAGGAGAAAGAAGTCTTTTCCAACGCCATCTTGTGACCCTTCAACTTCCCTTTCTTGTCCTTACATGCCCTCTTTTAGGCGCATTTTGCATAGGGAGAAGGATGAAAGTTGTTGACTACTTTGACTCACTTGCATTTTGGGCGCATTTCCACCTATGTGCAAGATGGGTGCATTTTGAGGGTGGTGGAGGATAACTTCAACACTTAGAAATTTTTTTTTGCTATCAACTCTCAGGGTGGGCGCATTTTGCCATAGCTACAGGATGAAAAACATTGACCTCTTTGACTTTCTTGCTTTATGGGGGCATTTGAGGCTTGTTGAAGGATGGGCGCATTTTGATGGGCGAGGACGAAATTTTGCCTTAGAATATTTTTCAACTTTCTTCATCAACTTGGGCGCATTTTCAGGTAGCTGCAGGATGAAGTACCAGACTTAGTCACTTTTTCTTTTTCCCTCGTTTTCGCCAGCTTCTCTGTGCCTTACTATTTATAGTAAGTCTCTCGATTCTTGCATCTCTGAAGCTCAGAATGGTTTGAAATTTTGAACACTGCATCTTCACAACTTCATAAACCCGTTGACCCTGCTATTTTTAGTTGGCCTGCTATTTTTAGCCCATTTCTGAAGGTCGTTTGCTATAAATAGTAACTGCTTGAATGAATGAATGAATGAAAGATTTTAATGACGTCCACGAGACTAAACAGTCTATGGGACCAAGAAACAAACTTAATTTTCTTTCATGCTCTTTTCTAAATCAGATCTCCTACTATTGATTTTGACAAGAAGACTAGCCGCCTGATTGATCTTATCCTCCTCGAATAACTGCTGCATATCGTCCATACACAAACTATTTGCATACTGTTTACGAATGTCTTCATACGCTGTGCATTCCATGAAGAAGTGTCGCTCCGTCTCAACCACCCCCTTATCGCAGAAAATGCAAGTTCTTTCTTCCCATGTTTCCTTAGGAGACTTCCATCTACCGGTCTCACATCTAAGATGATGCGATCCCGTCCTCAGTTGTGCAATTAACACCCTCGCTTTCCCTTTAATAGCAGCCCCTAAATACGTTTTTTCGCCATGATCCTTTGTCGGGTTAAACTCTTTGACGTAGTATGCTTTTTTTCGCCCAATCTGATTTGACCACATGGCAGTCCTAAATTTTTCCTTCACGTATTTTTTTATTTCACTATTGGTGCTAGGACACTCCTGTAATTTGATGTCCCACTTGTTCAGCCACTTGTTGTTCTGCTTCATCCAGGTTTTCTTTCTACGGTTTAGCGCCTCCTCCATAACCGCTTTGGGCCACCGGTGGTTGTCCATATTTTCAATCTTCTTTAGATAACTTATCAACCGAATTATCGCCGATGCTTCCAAGGGAAAAGCCCCCGCTTCAGCTAAAAGAATTTCATATGGGACCGTGGCCTTAACTTTGAGATTGCTTGTTATTAGGTGTTTTTGGATCCTTTCTATTTGTTTCCAGCTGCACTTTGACATATTGCTTCCCCACACTTCACACCCATAAAGTACAACTGGCGTGACAAGTAAACCAAAAAGAGTTTTCATGGTTTTCCAATCCCAAAGTTCAGCTTTCCTACATCTGTTTTGCAGCAAGAAAGAGGCTTTCCAACCTCCCTGTATCCTTTTCGATCTACAAGTCTCCCAGCTGAGCTTATGGTGAAAATCAACCCCAAGATACTTGTATTCTTTCACTATATCAAGCGGACTACCTTCGAAAAGAAAGATATGCTGTTTTACTTTTCTATTCAAAGAGAAAATCATGATTTTGGTTTTGGTGGTGTTCACTTGCATCCCCACTTCCTGACAGAAGTGTTCTAGAGCTTTCAAATGTTCTCTTAACCCATGAGCTGTTTTTGAAATCAAAATAAGATCGTCAGCATATAGAAGTAATTTCACTACATAACCTGCCAATTGAATACCGTCCCCCCCATCCTTGCTCAACCAAGCTTCCAACTTATCAATGTAAAGCCCAAAAAGCGTGGGAGATAAAGGGCAGCCCTGCTTAACTCCAATATCGCTGCCAAAACACTCTGACACCTCCACAGCTCCGTTTGACTTGAAATTTGAATGACGTGCTCCTCACCACGTGACCTGCCTGCTGACATCAGCGCATGCAACCGATGTGCTATTTTTAGCTTGCTTCTGATACCTCCACAGCTCCGTTTGACTTGAAATTTGAATGACGTGCTCCTCACCACGTGACCTGCCTGCTGACATCAGCGCATGCAACCGATTTGCTATTTTTAGCCTGTTTCCAAAATGACTTACTATAAATAGTAAGTGCTCCGTTTGTCTTCAAATTTTACCAACAGATAGATTGAAGGATGCTGATCGCGGTGGTTTACACCGGTTTTCAAAAATTCTGACTTTTTACCCCTCTTTTTAGGCCCTGAAGCTGGAAACCCTAATTTGTTCTGCATGCATATCAAATGGTCTCTGTTTGTTCTCGTTTCTGTTGCATTGCGATCAGCTCATGATTTTGAAGTGTTGGGAGGTGGCTGCCGGGATGTACCTGCTAAAAATATTAAGTTCCCAAATGAGTGACCATCTCCGTTTGCATGTCATATCATCGCGAAACTCTCGAAAAACCCATAAAGAATATGCCAACATGCAAAGAGAACCCTGACATGCAAACCCTAAAAATAGCCCCGGAAGATTGAATTCTGAAAGTTATCATCTTATTTTGCATGTTATACTGTTGCGAAGGTCTCGAAAAACCCAGAAGGACTATCCAGACATGCAAAGAAGAACTCTGCATCTAAGCCCTGCTCCGGAAGCTGAATTGCTTAAAATAGAAAGTTGTCCGTTTCAGCTCAAATTTTGCACACGAGCAGCTTGATGTGTTCTGGACACAGTGTGATTGTCGGAATTTCAAAAAAAATGCTGAAAGATTGCCTGTAATTGCACACTTACTAAAAATAGTAAGTACTCAGAATCTGATGAAAATTTGCTGAGAGCCTGCTGGAAGCATGCTGACGTCACTGTTAGTCTTTATTTTCAATATATTCACTTTGTTCGACCTCAGATTGACCAAAAGGATGGAAACCCTAATTTTCAGACTTGGCCAAATTCATGTTTAAAGCTTGCAGACGGGAATGTCCCCAGAAAGTAGACCATAGAAAAGAGACAGACGGAGAGAGAGAGACAAAAAAAAAACAAAGCCAAAAAGACCAGAATGGAGCAAAAATTAGGGGTCCCCATTTTGAATGGGGCGATGTGTGAAAAGGTCACAACAATACCTTTCGTTGCTCCCTTGAAGATTGCACCGATTTTGCTAAAGCTGTCCAACGCGAGGTAAGGCAAAGTCCGGTTGAAGTCTGTTGAAGTCAAACTCCGCACATCTTGCATTTAGACTAGAATTTAGGCTTTCTAAACCTTGCACACATTTAATTTCCGCACATTTCGGGTTAGTATAGGAAAAAACGTACCTCATTGCTAAATTCCGTATTTGCATAAATTCCCTTTCGATCATTAACCTGCTGTCAGCTGCAAACCTTTTGAACTATTGTGTAAGTCCCCTCGTGTAAACAACAAATCACAACGAACCGACTGAGGGTATTCCATAGCATTTTCAGAACCTTGGAGTTGAACATATGAACTTTCTTGCAATCTTAGCGTACAGGATTCTTTAATCAAGAGAGAATGGAGTAACCTTCAGATACTTTGTTCTGGTGATTGGTGCAGTCACAAAAATCACATCAACACCAGTGTTGACTACTACCAGAGCTACCGCCTGAAATAGCACTTACTAAAAATAGCATACTGCTAAAAATAGTAAATGACTCCAAATTCAAAATGAGCACATTCCTTGTAACCGTCGAACTTACTAAAAATAGTAAGTCTAAAAATAGCAGTGACTGTCCACCAAAGGTCTTAGAAAACCTAAAAAGACCTAGAAATCATATTGGCAAACACCTACAAAGAACTCCTAAAAAATTGACATGAAATCTCCAAGAATCTTGGAAACCCTAAAACTACCTTCGAGTAGGCTACAAGACTCCGGAAATAGGCTATCGGCCATTGAAAAGCATAGGGGTAAAAATGGGACATTACATGTATTCATTCATTCATCAAATATGCAATAGTTACAGGATACAAAATGCATGTGGTCCTCGATGGAATATGCAAACATAGTATATAATTATATAGACTAGCCGATGGTTGCTAAGAACTGCCAATTGTCGGCAACTATACTCCAACTGTTGGAAACTATTTCTTGATTACAACATCTAACAATTATTTACTTTTTCTGATTAAAATATTATTTATCTAGTGCATTTGGCCGACTACAAGCCATTTCCACTATAAGGGATTGCCTCATCCACTGTGATCAATCCCTCTTTGTCTCTCCTTACCATTTTGGGTGTTGTCTTCGGGATAAATATCACACCGTAGCTAGAGTCTTTTGATACTCTAGAGTTTGACAATCTTGAAGTTGCAAAGAACTATGCACGAGCACCAACTTCTATGCTCATCTAGAGGTAAGGCTATTCCTTTCGATTGAGTTATCAGATGAAGCTATATATGTTCCAATTCCTCTTTGTAGCAAAGGAACATGCAACCTATGAAGGGAGGATAATAACGAGCATTCTCAGCTTTGGTGTATCATTGTCGTGCCATGTCCACCATTCAATAGGATAAGTTTGAGCTAATGTAGCTCTATCTATCTTCACCTCTAGTTTGCTGAATGTTGGACCACGAAGATTAGCAAAGGCAAGCCATTGTGTGTGAAGTATAGATGCCTCTTCAATTGAATACATCTTTCGAAGGGCCTTCATTAACCCTTCTTTCTCCTCTTTGTTATCACATGGAGGCAACCTACCAGCTTTTGGTGCATGCTATTTGGGATTTATAACAAAGGCTGCCATATGAAGTGGGGTGTTTATAGTGTTCAACCGCTGCAACACAATAGGCTTAATATGCTACTCATATAATCCCAAATTAGAATCCCTATTACAAATCACTTGCTTCATCCACCCAAGCATCTTGTCAAACGTCCCACAAATCTCTTCAAGACTTAGGAGAGTCCATATCGACATATCTAATGAGATCTAAACAGGGGAGATGAAGGAGAAAGCATTTTTGCAAATACAAATTTTGAAAAAGACAAGTTAAAAAATTAGAACTAGACACTTAATAATAAAATCAGCAAGTTATTAAAAATCAAAAATTTCTTATCTCACAATGGACCGCCAATCATCATCAAGGAGTTTTTGTTTGATGCTTTTTCTTTCAGTAGTGTTTGTAGTAGGTCATTTAGTCCACTTTGAATTAACCATCATCAATTGTAGAGCCTCTTTCACTTCGAGCATCCACTCTAACAAAATGAAATAACTAACATAGTTAATCTCTGTAGGTTTGAGAAATTCCTTTTTCAAAAAAGTCTTGAAGAGAGTGACTTGTGGTGGTTGCAAACGAAATTGTGAATATCTCTAGCTTTTACCACCACTTGCTGCACAATATCCATCTTTTGTATGTCTTTCAATGCATGAACAAAAATAGGTCCAAAAGATGTGCTTGTAAGAACCCTCCATTATCACGCTAGCTAATTTGTAGACATGCGCCGAATCAGTGATCACCTATACAACATTTAAAACCCCAACTTCCACTCTGACCTCTCTCAAAATATGAAATCGGAAAAATTGCATCTGTATGCTCCCCAAAACAATCAATAGTTCTAAGAAAATAATAGCCAAATAAACATGTGACTAATGTTGATGCGTGGCCGATGTTTAATATCGGTCCACCCATCCATGACAATAGAGCAATTTGTCCTAATCCAAGTCAGCCTTATTTCCTCCATGACCAAACTCACCTTACAATATTCTTTGTCAAGGAGGGTAGTACATAGTTTATGTTTTGTAGGTGAGAGGAATGAGGGTGTCATGTCCCCGAAACGGGACACCAAAAAAAAAAATAATAAATAAATAAAAGGTGAATTACAAATAAATAGAAATAAATAAATAAACAATGATATAAATACAAAATATTAAATATTAAATGAATATTATAAAATAATATTATAATTATTAAGGTATTATAGAGATTGAAATCTATAACATAAATAGTCATATAATTATCAAATATAAATATTAAATGAAGTTGAGACACAAATATAATTATAAGCAATATTATATAAATAAAATATTATATATATAACTAATATATTCAAATCATATTAAGGAAGCGTATAATAAGATGGGAATCGGTTTAGTAAGATGGAGGCACGGTTCAAGGAAAAGCCACGCAACCCGTGGCAGGTTTTTAGAATGCAATTTTAGCCAGCGAAAGAGGGGAGAGAAAAGTTATGAAGGAAGTCTCTATGAGAGACGTGGATGATTTATGACATAGGGAAGGAGACATCAATTATATTGAAGATTGGATTAAGTGTTGGGTATGGCAAAATAAGAGACGGGAGACTTGCAAATATATATGGTGCATTGCTGGAGATCCAAAATTGACGCCTTAGACATGAATCCATGATAGATGGGGCCACTGGAAATAAATTATTAGAATCGTAAGAGAATAAAGGTAGAGGAGTTGAATCATATTTCTTTGGGTACCTATCTGAAGTCGATATCAATTAAAGAAAAGCATTCTAATATATATAGTTCTGTTGCATGTCAAGAGGTGTCGATCATACTATGTTCATTGCTTCAAGAGGAAAACTCACGGGTATTCAGCGGCCAAGTTGGAGTCATCACTGTGGCTGGGAATATAAAGACCTTGGACGTATAAGTGGTATCATGGGTTGCAGATCTTATAGAGCATTTATTAAGAATGGTTTTTATGTTCTTGTAGGTGGCGTGGCACTGGTCAATAGCATTACTAGAGATATCAACTATTGTCTTCACCCATCCGCACAGTTAAGAGACCTGAACAAGCGCTACCTTACAGTGTCCATGGAGGGTTGTGTAATGTCCCCATTTTTAGCACTGCACTTTTCAGTGATTGATGGCCTATCCCCGAGGTGCTGTCGGCTAGTCAGAGGCAGAATTAGGGTTTCCGATTGTTTGGTGGGTTCTCTTGAAGATTCAGGGTTTTGCTTGTTCGAGTTTGGCTGTTTGGATTCTGGATTCCTTCTGGGTTTTCAGAGAGCTTCGCAGAGGTATGACATGGTACTGTGTCGAGCAACCTTTCCGGACTTACTATTTTTAGTAAGTAATGACAACTACATCTTGGAGTTTTGGATTTTGGATTTTGGATTATTTCTGGGTTTTCAGAAAGCTTCGCAATGGTATCGCATGCACTTTGATCCGAGCAACTTTCCAAATTTACTATTTTTAGTAAATTCTATTTCTGGCAGTGGTCCTGTTGGCTTCAGTTCAGTTGGCCTCCTTTTGCAGTCAGTACAGTTGGTATGGTTGTTTTGGCCTCTTGATGCTTTTTCTGGAGAGATAAGTATTTTAATTAAAATAATGTTATATTTTAATATTGTAACCCCTTGGCCTAGCTTCATGACTTTAAGTTGTTCTGAAAAAGGGGACCTCATGGGTGGACGCATCATCAAGAAATATTTTTAAATTTCTAAAGTCAATAATTGCTTAAGAGAAATTGGACGCCTACCTTTGGAGAAGTTTATATTTTATTTTAAAAGTGATTTTTATCTCTCAAAGAAGGTATGCCCCATCTTGGAGAACAAAAGTCAAGTCAAAGCAAAATGGAATCTTGAGAGGTGGCGCCCCTTTTGGAAGCTTCCTGAACTGTCTTCACAAATTATAAAAGGGGACCTTGGGTCTTCATTTCATCATCTTATGTCTTGAATATTGTTATGCTGCCGGAATGGTGCTGGAATTGCTTCGAGGAATGAATGCCTCCTAGCCTTGGCTCGACTTCGTGCTTGAGAGATAGCATCTAGTGGAGAAGTTAGTTTGTTATTGAGAGCATTTTGTAGTGAGGTTTGCATTGTAGTCTTGTTTTGTCATTTGAAGTTCAGTTTATTGCATAATCTATCATTTTTGGAGTTGCTGATTGTTATATCAGATTTATAGTTTCAATCATAGATTTCAAAATAAAAATCATCTCATTCTGGGTATTGCGTTTTTCCCTTTAACTACCTTGGGGGACTCTTTGAGCAAGTTTGCAGATTTTTTGATGAAGATGCTGATTTTTCCAAGGCAAATCGCCCTTCCTTGAGGGCCGTACCATTTGGTACCTTCTTGAGATTCGTGCAAAAAGATTGAGGGGTCTTTGGTGGGGTTTCAGAGTTCAAGATTGGTCGTCATCTTCATTAGGGCATATTGCATTTGGTTTCACATCAATCGGTTGAGTTGTGAGAGAGATATGTGCATTTTAGTGAGGTATTAGGTTGCTGGTTAGGCATTTGAAGTGCAGGTCTGTCACAAATCAGAACATTGAGATTGGTCTTTGAGTGGAGATATTGGTCTTGGTACTATTGTTAAGCAAGGGAGAGTCTTCTATTTTGTTGCAGCACTGTTTAGCTCTAATCTTATGCTCTTGGCAGGCATTCTTCATCATATTGTAAGCTGAACAGTAGTACTGTCAGCATTTCTTCTAATCTTGCTCTTCATGCTTTGTAATTCCCACTGAATAAGTGGAAGAGGCTGGCTTGCCGCCTATTTACATTTGAGTTGCATTGTAGTACTTAGCATCTCCGCCATATGGTAGCTCCATTCCCACTCCAGGTTTGAAAGCACATTCTTGGTGTTGAGTTTACTTTCAGCACTGGTAGTTGGTAGGGATCCTCTGACCATATGTTCGTCCATCTTGGGCACATTCTTGGTTAGAGTTACTCTTTCAGCATGCATTGAGATCCTCTAACCATATGCTCACACCTTGTCCAACTCGGGATCCTGGTGTACATTCTTGGTTAGAGTTGTATTCCACATCGTTTTGGTTTAACTGCTAACCCTAACGTATGTGTGTTGCATTGCTTAATGTAATTGAAAATTGAAAAAATTGGTTTGGAATATTTCAGGTTGACCGATTAGAGCATTCGATAAGAATGAGATTATTAAAGACATCTCACTAATCAAAACGAATATAATTAAAGGCATCAATCAATCAAAGCTTAAAAGGAAGAAGGGACAGTCGAATACAAGGGAGAATGAAAGAGGAACAGTAAGTAATATGTTGAAAGGTTAAATGATTGTGCGTCCTATTATCCTGATTTTTGACTTGTTAAAAATCGGGATAACTAATCAAAATTTTGCATTAAAATTTGAGACTTTTCTTCTCTAGCGCACGCATTACGAGGTGCAAAGAGTGACAAATCTCAGTTTTAGGTTTATTAACCTTTGGGCTACTCTTTTTCCCTCTTTCGTTTCCGTTTTTGTCAATTTCTGAGTCATTTTTAGTGTCTTTTTGACCAAATTCGGGTTTTTGGAGCAACTCAGCAAAAAGGGAAATTTTAACTTAAAGGCAAAATTGCTAAAGTTCTTTAAAATCCCGAAATTGCTTAAGTGACTCAAAAGTCCGAATTTGTTAAGTCTTCATTTTTGACAAAAAGCAAAATTGTTATATGGCTTTAAAAACCCGATTTACTTTGTCATTTGTAAAAACATCTAAAAAGCCCGAATTTGTTTTAAATAAAATTGCTAAATGATCTTTAAAGCCCGATTTTGCCAAAAAGACTTGTGTTGACTTCTTAAAATCCCGATTTCATATTTTGGTAACATTTTCATGTTGCAATGAACTTCAAAAAAATCCGACGCCATTTTGGTTCGAGCTATTTGAGTTCTATTTGGCTTGTCTTCCCTGTTTCATGGAGATTCCATCAATCTTAAAGCTTGAAAATCGGATTTTTCCTCAGTAAATAGCCATCGCTCTTTCATTTTCTGAACGCGCCTAGGGTTTCTTCACCATTATTTTCATTTGCAAACTCGTTTCCAGGTATGTTATATTTTTCTTGGTCTCTTTTCAACGTTTTTCTGTTATTTATCATTTTATATTAAACGTCATTGTCATTTATGTATTGCGTTTCAGATTTTAACGTCTTTTTCTAAAACGCGTTTTTATTTTTTTTACACGTTTTTATACTCTTATCTGTCTTTGTCAAAACCGGATTATATATATTTGTTGGTATTTGTTTTTCTTTTACAAAAACGTGTTGTTATTGTCATTATCTATCATCATACGCCCTCCGTTTTCATTCATTTTCAGTCCGCCCTCATGAAAACGCTTTTTATCATTTATCCTTCATATCCCACGCGCCCTCTACTTTCCTTTATCTCACTGAAATTCGCCTTTCATCTCATTCTATACACCCCCATTCTTAAATTCCATTCAAAACGCATTTTCCAGTTTTAAAATGCCTTATATATTGAAAACGCGTTTTTCATTACGCCATTCCAGCAATAAATTTTACTTCATTTTGTCTTCATCCGTCTTTTCAGCAATAAAGCTTCCATATACCTTTTCATTTTCATTTATCCACCTCAAATCCTCCATTGTCATTTTCCACAAAATAAATCACTTTGAATCAAATTTCGGGTTTTGAGAACCAAACTTGCAAGTCGGGATTTACAACTGGGATTACAATTTTAAAAATTGCAAAGTTGTAAAAATTGTTAAATGTCCTAAAAATCCCGATTGCCTTTGTAAAAATTGCTGAAGTCATTGAAAAACCCGAAATGCCTTAAAAAGCACAAAAGTTGACCTTTTTTGGACAAAATTCCAAATCCAAGCTAAAAACCTCTTTGTCTTGCTGTTTCAAGAAGACAAAACGTTGTTTTTGATTGCCATCATTCCATCAAGACCTGAATTCGTCTTCACCATTCACTTTCCATCATTTTTCTAAAGACCATTTCATTGTCCTAGGGTTTGAGTTTCACCATGTCCACTCATGTTGATGCTGATGATGTTCTAACCTTATGGGGTTTTCATCGCAGTCTTGCAGATTCCTGTTCAATGACAGACGAACCAACTTCTCCAATTAGCAAAAAGATGAAGTACAAATTTGATAAATATCAGAATGAGATTTCCCCATCTCACGTGGTTTCAAATATTGATGAAATCAAGGACACAGAAATTGGGCATGTTGATATGTCTGAGTTTCTTGGAAGAGCTGAGAAATCTACTTCTCCTGATATGCAGAAATTGCTGAGAAGTCATATTCATCTGGTCTCTTCTTTTCCTGTTGCTGCCCTTGAGCCTGAATTCGTTCTTGCATGTGCATCCCATTTTGACAGTCAATCTAGAACTACCAAAGATGATGACGGTAACGTGGTTATTAGACTTGATGCTGAGACAATCAATAGAATTTTCAGAGTTCCTGATGCTACTACATATTCAGAGATCACATTGAAGAGTGCTCACAAACATTTCGAGTAGAAAAAGAATGATTGTATCAAACATATCAATTCTAAATGGCTTCTCAAATCAAGACCTTGTGTGACCCGGATACCCAAGTTGTATCGGTCTGATTTTAAAGAGGAAATTAATGATATGATCACTCTTCTGAGCAGAATAGCAGGGTTGAAGGTTTCTAATGTGTTTGAAAACTGGATGTATAAGTTCATGGTGGTTATTAGAAAAGCACAGCATCCAATATTCTGGGGAGAAATAATCAGTGACAGTTTGTGTGAACAGCTTGCACAAGTCCCTACCACTCTTACCTTCTATATGAACTCATATTTGGTTTATATAGCAGCTTCATTGAGGCATTTTCCAGGCCTATCTCCACAAGGTGACAGATCGTTGGTGCCTGTATGGGAGTATTATGATCAGCTGACTTTTATTCCAAGTCGAGCGCATTATAGAAGAGTTCAAGATGCTTTCTTTGGTTATTTTATGTGTTTATTTGACATAGCATTGGTAAAGAACAGGGTATCTGAGGCAGCTTGGAATAAAGTAAATGAGTATGGCTGCTTGTTTCTTCAATTCCCTACCTTCACTTATATGAGAGTCGGTTGCTTTGAAGATCAACCTTATATGCTTCCAAGGTATCCGACTGATAAGATTATTCTGATGGAGCTAGGAAGGCAGCTGATGGTAGTGCATGCGCGTCAAGTTTCACAACACAAGACTGGAGTCAGTATTTCATCACATAATCCATTGATAATTGGGAGGTATTCTTTGACAACTTCAAGAGCCAAAGCAATGGAAATTGAACTTCAAGAAATAATATTGAAGAGATTTCAAGCAAGAGTGGATTTTGATTATAGAAGGATGAAAGACAAAATTAAAAGAGCCTTCACTCATGTGCACCGCATTGAAGACATTTGGGCAGACCTCCGGACAGAAAAAGATATATACAGAATGGATTATTGCAGGCTTACATTGGAGCAAATTATTGATCTGAATCTGACCTTAGTTCCAGAGGGAGTAATTGATGATAGGCAGGTTTTAGATCCTGAATATGAAGAACAAGGGGTTGCTAATGCGCCCATTCCTGCAATCCAGTGGTCTCAAAAGGAATCTGTCTCTATCTTTGATAGATTTCAGTCAGTCTTGGCAAACACCAACGCTTGGCTCAAAAGCATAGGTGTTAAGACTATTAAAATCAAAGTTAGGGCTGAAGATGATCCAGCTGGTCCTAAGGGATTGAAGTCAGAAATTAGAGAGAAATCAAAAGAAGGAGCTTCTTCTTCAGGTACTAGAATTAAGTTGAAGGTAAGCCGAGCTGCAGAACAACCATTGGAAAAAGAAACACTAAAGGGAAAGGAAGTTAATCAAATGTAGATTCAGGTTTTGGATCAGCAAGAAGAAGAAAAGGTTCTTGAAATCTCTACCATTCTAAGTGAGATAACTCCTCACATTGAAGCTCCAATACCAAAATCAGCCATATCTCCTGTGTCCCCTATCGACAGTGATGTTGATTCCTTCTTTATAGTTTTTATCCCTTTTATTCCACCTCAAGAGACTAGTCATCAGTCCTTGTCGATAATGAATACACCCATGAGAAGCTTGCCCAATAACTTGGAAAGTATCTTTGATGCAAATCCAATCTTTTCAGCCATGTCAGAAATAACTCTCCCAGAGATTGATACATCAGTAACAAGCTTTAATTGTTTCATGGCTGATCCTAGTCGTAATTTGTCTTCTGAGCAAAATATAGTTGCTATACAAACTGAGGCACCCCCTAGAATTTCTGTTGTAACACAAACTAAATCTATTTCTACGGAGACTACAGTTGCTATTTCAGATGTGACAACTTTGGATCTTCCTCCATGGTTGAATTCAATTGCTCCCAAAAGAAAGAAACAAGCATTGTCTCCTGATATTTTTGATTTCCAAAAATTGAAGAAATCAAAACCAATGGTTGCAAAGAAAGCAAAAACAGTCTCACAAGTGTTTGTTGACAGCAATAAAATGAAATATGCTGAGATTGCAGAGCCTCTTGTTGATAAACCACATGAAGAGATGCAGGTATCTGATTACAGATTCACTAGGGTGGAATTGGGTAAGCAGACTCATGCTAATATGATGCAAGATGCTCAGAGTTCAGTAACAATTTTGGCACAAAGCTATAATGAACTTCTAGCCAAAAAGGAAAAGGTCAAAGAAGACAATGATCAGCTAATTTCAGTTATTCAAAGAATTACTGGATCATCAGAAGCAGTTGGTTCTCTATCTGCAGCTCCTCCTAATGAATTAGTTAGGCAATTAGAAAGAATTGCACAAAAGGCCAAAGCAGTTGATTCATGGGTAACTCAGCTGATTGATCAAAGTATTCCAATGATTGAAAAGACCTTGCAAGTTCTCAAAAATGTCAGAATAGCCAAAATAAAGCTAAATCAGACTTTGGAAGCCTTCAAGCAGAGTTTGGAATCGCTTGAAAAAGATTTAAAAATCTGGCATGAGATAGATCAAGTCAAGTTACAAATTCTATGCAACAACTCAATTCTACCAAACAGAGAAAAGTACATAGAATTTGAAGAACTTATGACGAATAAGTCATTAGTTATTCAAGATCTTATCAAAGATATCCAGGCCACATTAGAAATGAATGATGAAGTTCAGCAGGATATTCTTTCAAGTTTTGAGAAAATCTCTTGTACAGTTTTGAATCAAGAAGATGAATTACTTGCAGCTGATTTAGTTACTACATAAATGGCAGCCAATCTTCGTCAACAATTAGAATCAGAGCAGTTTACCATGGATTTGATTCACAAATTTATTAATCATCAGATAATCCTTGAGAAAATGCAAACTTCTTATGAAGAACATAGACTTGCAACAATCAGATACTTTGATGTAATCTTGAAGACTGTTGCAGTAGCCAAGAACACATTGGGCCCCGATGCAAATGAATTGCAGATGATCATCAGCAAATTCTTATCTTTCAAAGATAGGAATGTGACAAATTAAAATATTAGATTGTTTTATGTATTTTTACTTTCGACAAATATATGTAAAAACAATGTTTTGCAATTGCAAGTGTTCTTTCCTTGCAATTTTGAAAAATGTAATTACATGTAAAATCTTACAAAACAAATCACAATTTGGATTGTAATTTTGAATAAGTCAATTGCAGTTAGTTATCGGTTAAGAGATTTTCTCAAGTTTGTTGAAATCCTCCCACCTATTTCTCCAAACCTCCCTCCTATAAATACTTGAGGGGGTCTATTGTAATCTTATATCTTTTTAGCAAGCAAGAAAACTCTGCAGAATTTTATACTCATAAAGTCTTTGAGCTTTATAGTTGATAATTGTGAATTTTCAAGTAATATCAAGAAGTTGGAATTTCAGACTTTGAGCTGAATTCTCATTTTGCATCCTTTATGTTCTTATGTCATTTTGGATCATTATTTTGTGACTACTTGAGAATTGTAGAATATTGCTTAAGAGAGATTCGATTTAAATATCTGCAGTCTTTGTGCTGTAAATGTGAAGATTGAATTCATAGTTAGTATTAAAAATTGAGAAGAATTATAAATCTTTGTGCTCGTAGTAGTTCTCATTTAGAGTAATCAAAAGATACATCATAGTTACAGACTTTGTGCTGTTTTATGTTGTATATTATTCATTAAGTAATCATTCTGAAAAGGGTAGATAGGATCTCATTCCTCAAGACTTTGCGCTTATTGGTTGTTTTCCCGTCTCGGAGGAAGTAACGGAAGTCTTTATGCTTTCAGGAAACTTTATTTCCTCTTTCTTAATTTCACTGCATAGCTGCTGTAATAAATTTCATCCACATATAAAAACATGTAAAAAAAATAAAAACGTGTTTTAGAAAAAGACGTTAAAATCTGAAACGCAATACATAAATGACAATGACGTTTAATATAAAATGATAAATAACAGAAAAACGTTGAAAAAGAGACCAAGAAAAATATAACATACCTGGAAACGAGTTTGCAAATGAAAATAATGGTGAAGAAACCCTAGGCGCGTTCAGAAAATGAAAGAGCGATGGCTATTTACTGAGGAAAAATCCGATTTTCAAGCTTTAAGATTGATGGAATCTCCATGAAACAGGGAAGACAAGCCAAATAGAACTCAAATAGCTCGAACCAAAATGGCGTCGGATTTTTTTGAAGTTCATTGCAACATGAAAATGTTACCAAAATATGAAATCGGGATTTTAAGAAGTCAACACAAGTCTTTTTGGCAAAATCGGGCTTTAAAGATCATTTAGCAATTTTATTTAAAACAAATTCGGGCTTTTTAGATGTTTTTACAAATGACAAAGTAAATCGGGTTTTTAAAGCCATATAACAATTTTGCTTTTTGTCAAAAATGAAGACTTAACAAATTCGGACTTTTGAGTCACTTAAGCAATTTCGGGATTTTAAAGAACTTTAGCAATTTTGCCTTTAAGTTAAAATTTCCCTTTTTGCTGAGTTGCTCCAAAAACCCGAATTTGGTCAAAAAGACACTAAAAATGACTCAGAAATTGACAAAAACGGAAACGAAAGAGGGAAAAAGAGTAGCCCAAAGGTTAATAAACCTAAAACTGAGATTTGTCACTCTTTGCACCTCGTAATGCGTGCGCTAGAGAAGAAAAGTCTCAAATTTTAATGCAAAATTTTGATTAGTTATCCCGATTTTTAACAAGTCAAAAATCAGGATAACAGCTGGCTCCGACTTGGGAACTGCCTTCAAAAACGAAGGTAGTAGAATCCAGAATCTGTAAGTGCCTTAGGATTCATTGGGCTACGGAGTCACTAAACAAAACACAAAGAAAAGACTCAAAAGATTTAAAAAGACTAAAAATTTAAAAGACTAAAAAGACTAAAGGACTCAAACCTTATATACAGAAACTAAACTAAAACTCTACTGAAAGTAGTGTTTTAGATGCTGCCCACTGTAAGGCAGTGGGAACGGAGTGCCATCTTGATACGCCAGTAGAAAGCTATTCTCACCAATTACTTGATGAATTACAAAAGGACCATGCCAAAGAGAATCAAATTTCCCATGCATTCCTTTTGGTTCCCTCCTCTTATCCCAAAGCAAGACGTGATCACCAACTTGGAAAACTTTCTGCTTTGCTTTTTTGTCGAAGAGAGCTTTAACTTGCTTCTGATGGTCATTGATACGATCCACCACTTGTGATCTTTGTTCCTCTAACTGAGAGAGAAACATTATCCGTTTATCAAGAGAACTTTCAAATGTAGCATCTTCTACGGCCTTAATCAACTTGAGAGCTGGAAGTTCCAATGTAATAGGAATTTCTGCATTTACTCCATAGAGCAACTGAAATGGAGACATGCCAATGGCTCGCTTGGGTGTAATGCGATCAGCCCACAAAGCATCATACAACGCTTTATGCCATGATCTTTGATTTTCATCCACAAGCTTTCGGATGATAGTGATTAGATTTTTGTTACTTGATTCTGCTTGACCATTACCTTGAGGGTAATAATCTGATGAGTGAGCCAATACTATGCTATAATCAAAATAGAACTGAGTTACCTCGTAAGATGTGAATGAAGATGCATTGTCTGTCACCACCTTATAAGGAACACCAAATCTTGATATGATGTTTTCTTTCAAAAATCTACACACTACCTCAGAAGTAGCATGTTTTACAGGAATAGCCTCTACCCACTTGGTGAAATAGTCTGTTGCAGCAAGAACAAAAGTATGTCCAGCACTTGAGTGAGGATTAATGATGCCAATGAAGTCAATTCCCCACTGCCTGAAAGGCTCTTCTATCACAACTGGTTTTAACGGTTGTGCCATCATTTTTTGCTTTCCAACAAATTGCTGGCATTGTGTACATTTACGTACCCATTTATATGTGTCTTGAAAAAGCGTAGGCCAATAATACATAGCTCTCAAGATCTTGTGAGCAGTTACTGATGGAGAAAAATGGCCACCACATGCTAAATTGTGAAAAGATTCAAGCAACCTGTCTTGCTGTGCCTTATCAACACAACGCTGAAAGTTACCATCAAGAGTCCTTTTATACAAACCATTATTCCAAAGAATATAATTTGCAGCCTTGAGTTTTAAATTTCTCTTTTCTTTGAAAGAGAGATGAGCTGGACATTCACCATAAGTCAGAAAATAGGCAATATTTGAATACCACTCATCAGTAGTGCTGACAAACAACACTTTAGGAAGGTCTTCATAACTCTCCTCTTCACTTTCTTCCGAACTACTTTCAGCCATCAGCTGACATAAACCTCTGCCATGAACAAGCTTGGTAGGTTTTATTTCTAAATCATACTCTTGGATTTTAGCCACCCAATTTCCTCTTTTTGTACCAAAATCCTGCTGTGTCAAAATGGATTTGACAGCTGTATCCGGAACTAACACTATCGTATGAGAATTGAGAATGTAGAACCTGAAATACTTAACTGCTTTCACTACAGCAAAAGCGTTCTTCTCAATTGTAGAATATTTAAGCTCATGAAGTTTTAATGGACAACTCATGAAGGAAATGGGAGACTCAATTCCTTCTGAATTTTGCTGCATCAGAATAGCAGACATGGTATGCTCTGAAGCGTAACTGTACATAATAAAATCTTTAGTGTAATCTGGACTAACCAACACCGGAGCATGAGCAATTGCATCTTTAATTTCAGCAAAAGCAGCTTTACCTTCATCATTCCAACGAAAAACAGCTTTCCCTTTCATCATATCAATGATGTGACGTGTTTTCTTAGCAAAATCTGGGACGAATCTCCTCAAGAAATTCACTTTGCCAAAGAAAGAATGAACAGCTGTCTTATTGGACGGCAAAGGGAGATTCTGAATAGACTTTACCCTCTCAGGATCAATCTTGATTCCTTCATTTGATACAACATGTCCCAGAAGTTTACCCTCAGTAACTCCAAAGATAGACTTTTTGGGATTAAGAGAAACACCATGTTTGCGGCATCTCTCCAGCACATCTTGTAAATGAAATAAATGATTCTCACGATCTTTTGAAAAGACGGTGAGATCATCCAAATACACTACAATATACCTTCCTAAGATACCACGGAAAGCTAAATCCATTGCTCTTTGAAAAGTTGCCCTTGCATTAATTAATCCAAAAGGCATTCTACGATATGCAAAAGTACCCCATGGAGTAGTAAAAGCAGTTTTATGTCTG
Organism: Sequoia sempervirens; assembly: GCA_007258455.2. Classification (NCBI taxonomy): domain Eukaryota; kingdom Viridiplantae; phylum Streptophyta; class Pinopsida; order Cupressales; family Cupressaceae; genus Sequoia; species Sequoia sempervirens. The sequence continues at coordinate 63,932 of VDFB02321516.1, forward strand.
TCTGCTTCACTTACCTCAATCTAGTTGTAACCTGAAAATCCGTCCAGCATAGACATCATTTGAGCACCTGTCACTGTCTGGAGCACTTGATCCATTATAGGCAAAGGATAATTATCCTTCAGTGATTGCTGATTAAGATTCCGAAAATCCACACAAATGCGAATCTCACCATTCTTCTTGCGTACTGGAACTATGTTGGCTACCCAAGTTGAATGATGAATGGGAAAAATAATTTGTGCGTCAAGCATCTTCTGGATTTCTGAATAGATAGTGCCATAAATTTTAGGATTATACTGGCCCTGCTTTTGTTTAAAGGGAGCTGCATCACTTTTCAAAGGAATTTCATGTTGAACTTCTCCTGACTGAAAAGATTTCAGATCGTCATAAGAATAAGCTAGCACATCTATGTACTGCTGTAACAATTGAATAATCTGATTTCTCTCTTCTGGAGTGCAACTATTACCAATGTTAACCATCTTGGGATCATCTTCAGACCCAATGTTGTACTTGTCATACCTTGTAGGAGAATCTGAATTCACTTGTTGCTACTTTTTGATATATCGGTCATGCTTGTCAAAAAGCTTTTCCAGAGACACCAGTCCCTTAGGAATTTTATTCCCCTTTAACTGCAGAATTTCTCCATCTGATTCAGCCCAAGTATCGGACATAGAATCAGAGGAAGGAGAAGAATTGCTTCCTTCAAAATACAGATTATTAAAACCATCATCAACCTGTAAAAAGTTAATAATCTGTTTATCATCATTGAAAATCTGCCAATGGTCCCAATTATCGGGAACACTAGGTCTACAGATTAATTCAACAATATATTTATCTTGATTAAAATCAAGATGAGGAATAAGGAGAGTGCTGAAACAGCGAGAGAATCAGCTCTATCATTGAATTGTCTAGGAACAACTGAGATACTGAAAGCATCAAAGTCTTGAATGTTCTCCCATACCAAATTACGGTAATGTCGAAGTCTATCATTCTTTGTCTGATAGATATTCCTTACTTGACAAATTATCAACTCTGCATCTCCTTGAGCGTGCAGATTTTTAATTCCTCTCTGGAGCGCAACACTCATGCCTAATAAGAGAGCTTCATACTTTGCAGTGTTGTTAGTATTTGCAAACTGCAATTTGAAAGAATATGGAAAGATTTGACCCTTCGGAGAAATCAGAACCACACCAGCTCCAGATCCATTAGTAGCACAACTGCCGTCAAACTCTAGAGTCCAAACGTCATTAGAGCTATCATCAATATAAAGGCTACTGGACTCTCCTTCTTCAAAGGTGGAAGAAAGAGTGCTCTCTTCTTCCATGGGAGAAGATTGATTTTCTTCATCTTGAGGAAGAAGTTGAATATCCTTTTCTATAGTAGAAGATTCAGCATCTTCCACCATACGATCAAGGGAGTTTTCAGCTAGTGTTAAATCCTCTCCATTATTAGAACTCCCTTCATTTGTTGAAAGAGTTGAAGAATCAGCAGAACACCAATCTTCAGCAAATTCAGAGATCTCATCAATATGGAGATAGTAGTTCCCGAAACCAGCTGATTCAAAAAGAATCTGAGCATGAGGATCATCAGATTTCACCACTGTATACTTGGTTTCTCTTTCAAGAACAAGTTTCTGCACAACACCCTTTACAGGAATTCTGGCCTCTGTCATGTCCATGTTGAGCTCGCCTCCTACATCTTTACAAAAGTTATGTCCAAGTAGCATTCCATAAGAAGCTGGAACGTCCGCGACAAGGACAGTCATCTTTATCTTTTTCTCAGGAAAGGCTGCAAAGGCAAATTGTGCATCTTTGATTTGCCCGACAAGAGGTACTTGTTTGTTATCCATAGAATAACAATTACCAAAAGTTTTGGTAAGAGTTAATCCAAGGCAATCAGCCACCTTGATTGGCATAACATTATCCGAAGCACCAGAATCTATAATACAGTTACTTAATTTGAAACCATTAATAAGCAAGGAAATATAGAAAGGATCTATCTTTCCTGGAACTGAGGATGGAATGATAACCAAATTATTGGGCAAATTCTTAGGTTCTTGGACAATAGGGATATTTGAAACAGGACGAGTTTCACTACTTTTTACAAATTTAACCAATCTCTCAAGCTGATCAGGATTGGCTTGAAGATATTCAACTTCAAACATTTGAATCTTAGTCTTCCTAGCATGGTCAATAATATCGAAAGCTTGGAAAGAATTTGCTAGAGACGTAGATGGTGTATTTTCAGCCAATACTTTAGGATTTGGTAAATTGGTCTTAGGCTCACTAGAAGGAACAGAGGGAGAATTGCTTACTTGATTTTTGGAAGAATCCTTGGTCAAGGTGGGCAATGGCATCCCCTTCTTAGCAATGGTCACTGGCAACTGAACGTTGTTTTTCACCTTTGCTTCTTCATCCTTTTGAGCCAACCGAGTCTGGGATCTTGTGATAACAGCATATGCTTGACTCTCAATATTTTCCGTTTCAGCTGAATCATCATAATGCATGTACCGTATTGTGGAGTCGCCAGCTGCCTCTTCATCTTCTTGATTAAAGACAGCTTCATCTTCTGCTTGAAAATCATTGGAAGACAGTTCTTCTCGATCTATTTCATAATAACCAACAGCTGTATTCTTTAGGGGTGCTTCAAGTGCAAGCCTCTCGGGAGGAGGCAATTTAGCCTGATTTCTGGCAGCATAGTTGGAAGCAGAATTTGGATATGCCCTCCTAGGAATATCCTTGTACGGAGCAGCATAAGAAGCTTGTGAAACCTGCTTCTTTAAGGCAAGAAGTTCATTCGCCAACTTCTGTACCATAGGATCAGTAAAAGTTGAAGTGGAAGACTCAGAAATGGAATTTCCTTTGAATCGATTAGGATCCTTCCGGATTTTCCCAGCCAAGATCAAATCATCTTCAATTTCTGTAGCAAGAACTTGAGCATGAGCCAAAGTTGTTGGAGTTGCCCTTCTCAGAAGAAAACTGACTTCTGGCAGCTGAGTGTTGATGAAGAAACACTTGAGATTTGCAGGAGTGGGCTGAGAATCAGTAGGAATTCTATTTGCTAGTTTATTAAACTTTGCAATGAATTCACGCATATTCTCATGTGTATCCTTCTTCATTTGAGTCAGCTAAGCTAACAATGCATGTTCATCTTCGGCGGGCTTGAAACGTTCTTCAAACTTAGTCTTGAGGGTATCCCAACTAGTGATATCACCAGCTCTCAAATTGTAAAACCAGTCAGCTGCAATTCCTTGTAGTGTTTCCACAAACAATCGTACAACAACATCTTGATGTTCTACTCCTAGAACACCACAAGCCATAGAGAAAGCCTTGATATGTTCATCAGGGTGCTGCTTACCATCTCCATAAAACTTGGGTAAATTCTTGCGTGAGCCTTGTGGAAGAGCATGAAGAGGTGGAGTAAGATTTAAAGGACCAAAAGCTGCTCCCCATGGACCTTGAGCCATTGCTTGGATGGTAGGAACAACTGAAATCAAAGGTTTGAGGAAAAAGGCTGAAAGCTCACTTGGGATGGGCTTTTTCTTCTTGGATGGAGGGAAGCTAGTAGTTCGTGAAAGAGAGGATATATTAGTGAGCAACTCAAACTTAGCTTGTTCACCAGGAGATATCTCTTGAGAACTTTGTTCTTTCTTACGACGAACGTAAAAACGAATTCCTTCCAGCGTATAAATAAAGCTAAAACCAAGTAAACAGATTTAGAATACTGGACTTCAAAAGAAAGCGAGAGACTTTCAAATGCGTTCGTATCCCCAGCTAAGGTTGATGATTATTTAATCATGCATACATAAGGATCAATTAAAATTGATAATGAATAATATGTTATAAGAATTATATAAGTATATATGAATAATGATATAGGCATGATATTGAAATAGAATACTTAAATACATATTTATATAGAAATAAAAACATATACATGTACTTATAAATTGAGTCAATTAGAAATGATGACATAATTCTTATTTAGATAATATATTTATGATTGTGCAAATAATGGTGCTTGAGCCTTATAAGTCATAACGACTCTGCTATGATGATGAATGGTATAATAGAATTCCATCAATGATATCTTGAAAGATGTTAGTATCTAATACACGTAGGAAATATATTATAAGAGAATCATCCATAATGAGTAATAGGGATGTTTGATGTCTAATTTATTAATCTCTAACGTTCTAATGTCTCTTTGAGGAATACTTTGAACACAAGATTTGAGTTTAAGTGTTCTCGTTAGAAAGGGGTCATTACAAGTGGTATCAGAGCAACTTTCCTGCCATCATGTGAAGATAGTGTATGCAAACTTACCAAAAAAAAAGGTATACTCTATAGACATATTGAACACATTCTGAATTATGCAGATCAAGTATGTCCTGTAACCATTGAATGTAATCACTGTTGTGACATTCGTATCATAGCTACTGGATGTGAGGGTAAAATAAGTATCAAGATATATATGTGTGAATAGATAAATATCTATGTTGTTAGTCTGCATATCTATGAGTATGGTCCATGGGTCATATCCCGCCTAAAATTGTGAGATTTTGAATAAAAAACAGTGATGTTATTTTATACTTAAATATATGATGACTAGTAAATATATAATAGGCAATTGATCAATACAATTTACGCATAACAATATTTGTCTAATCGATGTTATTTATTATCAGGCCACTATTATAGTGTTGCTAATATGTTATCTTGAATTGGACAACTAACGATGCCATGATGATCTATCATCCTATTAAAACTCAGTGTCAAAAGGCGACATCATTGGTTGGAGGTTTCTGCAAATCAAAATGTTATGATGATATCTTCCACCCTAAATATGGTGTATAACTACAAGAGAAGGGCTAAATACCTGCGGCAATACTATAAGGATTGTATTATGTTGATTTGTGAATTTGGTATGTATAGATTATACTAAAGTCTGAAATTGATTTCTTGTACAAAATAATGTTAGTCATAAAAGAAATGGATATTACAGCATAAGCATAGATTTTTTTACATTGTTAAAAATAATCAACCCTTATCAAATTATGATCTCTTTCTTAGTTAAACCTTTAAGTGAGGTGGAGTGGATGCCCACGAAGGAGAGCAGAGACTAGGATCCCTTCAAGGTAGGCCACCCTTCGTAGATGGACTGCGGTCTGTCACTGGGGGCCAAGGGGGTCATTACAACGGCCGTTTGTTGGTCGCTCTCGGGTTGAGAAGGGTATCACTAAGGGCATCCTTGTGCGTGATCCACTCTGCCCCATTTGGGAATTGGATGATCAAAGAGATGATAACTTGGGGTGTTTTAATATGTATTTAGTTTGCTCAGAAATTTACAAATTGAATGCTTTGTAACATATGTTCATGTGAATGCTTGTGCATTACGTGTATTCGTGTGTCTGCTTCATGTTTATGTGTATACTCGATGACCTTGGGAAGGAGGACGGGTCCACGGTGTAGTATGGGATACACTGAATCCCCCTTCTCGATTGTCTGACAGCGTACTTCATTCAAGTGTATTTGTAATTGATTGCACACCCTATAACTTGTGATTGTATTTAAGTGTATACTCGCTGATTGTGTTTATTTGAGTAGAAGTTATGATTGAATTTGCATTTGGGTGTATACTCTATGATTGGATTTGTATTCGAGTATATATTCTATGAATGTATGTGTATTTGAGTTGACTTTTGACAATATTTGAGTGTATATGATCTTGTATTCATATTTGAGTGCATACTCGATAGATTGTGTGAGAATTCGAGATGTATTTGTATTTGAGTGTATACCGTCTGATTTTGTACTTGTTTACTTTGCGACTTTGAATTCAAGTGTGTCCTTCATGATGATGTATTTGGGTGTATCATGGTATTTGTTGTGACTTGCATTCAAGTGTATACTTTACGACTCGTACGTATGATTTGTGACTTCATGCACTCGTGCATATACTTCATGTGTTATTCACACATATACTTCATGTTTTACCAAACGTATGGTGTTTTGTTTCTTGGTTAGCATCTTACTTGTTCAGTTCATGACTGATGTACTCCTATACATGTCTACTCCATTTTTAAATGAATGCTTGTGTTTTCATGCCTTATATGTAATTGTTTGTATCTACAAGCATACTTATACTTATGTTCAATATGAATGATCGTTTTGTGCTTTATGTATACTCAATGAATGCTTCATATTGCGTATTTTCCATTTATTAATGCATGATATGCTTATATTCCTTGCATAGAGGTAAATTTGAGCATACTTGAATGTTCTACATATTCATGTCTTAAGTAATGACTAAATGCTTCTCGCTCCATGTGTGCAATTCCTCTATGTATGCTTCCTGTTAGAGAGTATCTATATTGCTTCCTACCTTATGAGTATTTACACATTAGATACCTTATTTGGGTTTATGTGCTCTACGTATGTGCTTCAAGTATATTTCTTTCCCTAAGTATAATTACATGATTTACATGCCTTGTGTGTAATTTATTGCTCAATATTTTTTGCGCATTGTGTGTCTGACTCCATGTATTTATAAGTGTAGTGCGTATATTTGTATGCTTCATGTGTAATCTGTGATTATGCTCTGCACATGTATTCATGTTTGTTCCATGATTTGTATCTTGAATGACTAATATATTCAACATGACTGCTCTGTGGATAACTTATTGCTGTGTCTGTCATGTTTGGTGTGTGCTCTATGCTTACTGCATGTGTATAATTCTGCTATGTATGTTTCTTGAATGCATACTCCTGATTCTACACATGTTTACTTCTTCAAGTGTATTTGCATACCTTGAGTGTATTAATGTGCCTTACATATGTCTATGTCTTATGCGTGCATGTAACTGTGCTTCATACTTGTTTGTATTTATTTTTTATGCTTCATGCCTCGCATATCTTTGCTCTCTATGATTAATATGTTTCCAATGTTGTCAAAAATGTTTATGTATTCATACGTATAATCTATGCCTTATGTGTACTCGTGCGTATGATTCATGTCTTACCTTATGCCTTGTGCCTTGCGTGTGTTCTTCTTGCCTTAAGTGTGTGCCTCATACGTCTTTATGTGTATTTGTGAATATACTTTGCAATCCTCATATATCCCTAGTATTCATGCTTCATTAAGTCCCGGATGTGTCTACAAACAAGATTCCTCCATAGTGGCTTATGCTTTAAAGATTAATTAAAATTTTGTTTGCCTAACTGTTTCTTGAGATGAGGAGTTGTGATGATTGAAATAAGAAGATGTTTTGATTGCTTGACGACAAGCAATCTCGGGCGGGGAGGACTGTCATGTCCCCGAAACAGGACACCAAATAAATAAATAAAAGGTGAATTACAAATAAATAGAAATAAATAAATAAACAATGATATAAATACAAAATATTAAATATTAAATGAATATTATAAAATAATATTATAATTATTAAGGTATTATAGAGATTGAAATCTATAACATAAATAGTCATATAATTATCAAATATAAATATTAAGTGAAGTTGAGACACAAATATAATTATAAGCAATATTATATAAATAAAATATTATATATATAACTAATATATTCAAATCATATTAAGGAAGCATATAAGATGGGAATCAGTTTAGTAAGATGGAGGCACGGTTCAAGGAAAAGCCACGCAACCCGTGGCAGGTTTTTAGAAGGCAATTTTAGCCAGCGAAAGAGGGGAGAGAAAAGTTATGAAGGACGTCTCAATGAGAGATGTGGATGATTTATGACATAGGGAAGGAGACATCAATTATATTGAAGACTGGATTAAGTGTTGGGTATGGCAAAATAAGAGACGGGAGACTTGCAAATATATATGGTGCATTGCTGGAGATCCAAAATTGACGTCTTAGACATGAATCCATGATAGATGGGGCTGCTGGAAATAAATTATTAGAATCGTAAGAGAATAAAGGCAGAGGAGTTGAATCATATTTCTTTGGGTACCTATCTGAAGTCAATATCAATTAAAGAAAAGCATTCTAATATATATAGTTCTGTTGCATGTCAAGAGGTGTCGATCATACTATGTTCATTGCTTCAAGAGGAAAACTCACGGGTATTCAGCGGCCAAGTTGGAGTCATCACTGTGGCTGGGAATATAGAGACCTTGGATGTATAAGTGGTATCATGGGTTGCAGATCTTATAGAGCATTTATTAAGAACGGTTTTTATGTTCTTGTAGGTGGCGTGGCACTGGTCAATAGCATTACTAGAGATATCAACTATTGTCTTCACCCATCTGCACAGCTAAGAGACCTGAACAAACATTATTTGTATAATAAGGACCTAGTTATGAAGCGCTACCTTACAGTGTCCATGGAGGGTTGACCGATTAGGGCATTCGATAAGAACGAGATTATTAAAGACATCTCACTGATCGAAATGAATATAATTAAAGGCATCAATCAATCAAAGCTTAAAAGGAAGAAGGGACAGTCGAATACAGGGGAGAATGAAAGAGGAACAGTAAGTAATATGTTGAAAGGTTAAATGATTGTGCGTCCATCAGGTAAGGTTGATGATTATTTAATCATGCATACATAAGGATCAATTAAAATTGATAATGAATAATATGTTATAAGAATTATATAAGTATATATGAATAATGATATAGGCATGATATTGAAATAGAATACTTAAATACATATTTATATAGAAATAAAAACATATACATGTACTTATAAATTGAGTCAATTAGAAATGATGACATAATTCTTCTTTCGATAATATATTTATGATTGTGCAAATAATGGTGCTTGAGCCTTATAAGTCATAACGACTCTGTTATGATGATGAATGGTATAATAGAATTCCATCAATGATATCTTGAAAGATGTTAGTATCTAATACACAAAGGAAATATATTATAAGAGAATCATCCATAGTGAGTAATAGGGATGTTTGATGTCTAATTTATTAATCTCTAACATTCTAATGTCTCTTTGAGGAATACTTTGAACACAAGATTTGAGTTTAAGTGTTCCCGTTAGAAAGGGGTCATTACAGAGGGACCAATAGAAGCTACATCTTTGAACATTTGTTTGTAAGGAAAATGTATTGCATGGAATGGGATGGCATGGGCATAGAAAATTTGGCATTGGAAGACTTTTCCACATCTTGTGTTGCATATTGAGCATACCTACAATTGTCCCCACCTTCTCACTAGCACTCCTCTTTCTCTTTCTCTTTCGTCTTTAGAAACATCACCACTATCACCTGTTGATGTGATTTTTATGACCGCACCAATCAGCAGAACAAAGTTGTCTGAAGGCTACTCCGTTCTCTCTTGATCAAAGTATTCCGTGCGCTAAGATTGCAAGAAAGTTCGCACGTTTAACTCCAAGGTTCCGAAATACTTAGAATACCCTCAGTTGGTTTGATGTGAATTGTTGTTTTCACGAGGCGACTTACACAATTGTTCAGAATACTTGCAGTTAACAGTAAATGGATGATTGGAAGGGATTTGTATAATGCGGATGATTTAGCAATATGGTACGTTCTCCTAAAACTAACCAAAGATGAGCGGAAAGTAAATGAGTGTAAGGGTGAGAAGATTCTTTATTCTACTCTAAGGCGGGACGTGGGATCAATCTCAACAGCTCCAACCAAACTCTGCTCCGCCTCACACTGGACAGCTTACACAAAGTAGGTGCAATCTTCAAAGGGATAGCAAGTAATCTTCAAGTCACAACTCAACATCAAGATACCGTCAAAATGACGCATACCAAGGCATGAGCTACAACTTGTGGTGACCTTTTCACACATCACCCCATTCAAAATGGGGACCCCTAATTTTTGCTCCATTCTGGTCTTCTTGGCTTTGGTTTTGTCTCTCTCTCTCTCTCTCTGCCGGTCTCTTTTCTATCTGCCTTCTGGGGACGTGCCCACCATTGAGCTTAAACGTAAAATTTGGCCAAGTCTGAAAATTAGGGTTTCCATCCTTTTGGTCAGTCCGAGGTCGAACAAGGTGAATAAATTGAAAACAGAGATTAACATTGTTGTCAGTATGCTTCCGGCATGCTTTCAGCAAATTTTCATCAAATTCTGGCTACTTACTATTTTTAGTAAGTGTGCAGTTCAGGGTGTTTTCTTAGCATTTCTGGAGTTTTTAACAGTCACATTGCATTCAGAACACATCAAGCTGCTCGTGTGCAAAATTTGAGCTGAAACAGACAACTTACTATTTTTAGCAGTTCAGCTTCCGGAGCAGATTTCAGGGCTAGGATGCAGAGTTTTTCAACGCATGTCTGAGGATTCCTTCTGGGTTTTTTGAGACCTTCGCAGCAATATGACATGCAAAATAGGACGACAACTTTCAGAGTTCAGCCTTCAGAGGCTATTTTTAGGGTTTGCATGTCGGGGTTTTCTTTGCATGTCTGCATATTCCTTATGGGTTTTTCGAGAGCTTCGGAGTGATGTGACATGCAAACGAAGATGATCACTTATTCAAGAACTTACTATTTTTAGTAGGTACATCCCGACAGCCGCCTCCCAGCACTTCAGAATCACGAGCTGATCGCAATGCAGCAGAAATGAGAACAAACGGAGATCATTTGATACGCATGCAGAACAAATTAGGGTTTCCAGCTTCGGGGCCCGAAAAGAGGGGTAAAAGGTTAGAATTTTTGAAAACCGGTGTATACCACTGCAATCAGCGTCTTCCAGGCTATCTGCTGGTAAAATTTGAAGACAAACGGAGCACTTACTATTTATAGTAAGTCATTTCAAAAACAGGCTAAAAATAGAAAGTCAACAACAAGCACCGATGCTAACGGGCAGGTCACGTGGTGAGGAGCGCATCATTCGAATTTCAAATCAAACGGAGTTGTGGAGGTATCAGAAGCAGGCAGTTACTATAAATAGCAAACTACCTTCAGAAATGGGCTAAAAATAGCAGGCCAACCCGAAATAGCAGTGTCAACAGGTTGATGAAGTCGTGAGGAAACAGTGTTTAAAATTTCAAAACGATTTGAGCTTTTGAAGTGTGAAAATCAAGGGACTTACTATTTGTAGTAAGGCACAGAGAAACGGGCAAAGACGAAGAAAAACGGCTAAGTCTGAGGCTTCATCCTGTAGCAACATGAAAATGCGCCCTCATGCAAGATCTCATGCTTGAAAAATTTCTAAGTTAGAAACTTGTCCTGCACATATGCCAAAATGCGCCCAAGTTCACAAGAGTTTAAAATGGTCGAAGAGGCGTTGGAAGTTTCATCCTTCAGCCTAGGAAAAATGTGCCCAAATGGGGCCATGTGAAGACAAAAATGAGGAAGCCCAAGGGTCACTTGTTGGAGGCGTTGAAAGTTTTCATCCTCCTCTACATGAGAAATGCGCCCAAGTTATGGTCAACAAGTCAAAGCAAATCCAAAAAGTTTCGAAGTTAGAAACTCGTCCTTCACACATGCTCAAATGCTCCCCAAGTGAGGGCATGCAAAGACAAAACGAGGGAGATGAAAGGTCACAAGAAGGCGTGGTAAAGTTAATTCTCCTACACATGTAATATGCGCTATGTAAAAGAGTCAGTTTGGAGTGGAAGTTGGTAAGCGAGGTAAAAGTGAAGATGGAGAATGTTGCCTGGGCGTGGTTATTATCCTTCCTCAAGTGCCAAATGCGCCTAAAGTGTGTGTAGGGTGGTGAGTGGAAAATGAAATATGCTAGGCGCGTTGAATATTCCTTATGAAGTATGATTTGCGCCTAAGGTAAGTAAGATGATATAAAAAAATAAGACATGCCAGGGCATAAGGTGGTGAATAAAATTAAATATAGAGGGCATTGATAACTAAATCCTCCATGATACGTGCTTTCAAGAAAATTCTCTAAGTGAGTGAATAAATAAAATTTTCTCACCAAGGCAGAATGCATAAAGTCGAGTAAAATCTCTAAGGAAAAATTTTCAAAGTGATTCAAAATTTTTCTAAGGCAAAATATTTTCTTCCTTAGAAAATACGCCTAGACCTAGGGTGGTGAAATTCTTCTTGAAGCACGAATAAATTTTCCAGAGATGAAGTTAGAAGATATTGGCATTGCATGATGAATTTAAAATTTTCTCAAGTCGGAGCAACAAGATGTTCACAGAGATGAAGAACAGATTTAAATTGATTGAATAATATTTTTCTAAGGTTCAAAATTTTAAAAATTTAAATGAACCCGTTCGTTGTGTACCCATGGATTCATCACGTTTTCGAGAAAATTTTCTTCTGGGTACTAATGATCCTCGATGAGAAATGGATTTCTATGTCTTCTGCACTTCGCCAAGGCCTTCAGCATGAAGAATTTAATCGGTGCTCGAATTGTGAATTTTTCTAAGGGAAAATTTAAAATTTTCTAAGGCAAATTTGAATAAAATGTTTTTTCAAAGGGAAAATGCTTCGACAATAAATTTAAAGTAAATTGCCTAGATGATTTTGATCGAGTTCTTCACAGATGAATTTTCCAGAGCATCAAAGGTGATTCAAATTTAAAATTTGCAAGACAGAACTTCGGCTGGTGAATGGAAATTGATTAAATGATGAATTTAAATTTAAAAATTTTCGAAAGTGAATTTAAAATGTGACAGTCAAAGTTGAACTTCTAGAAGAATAAGATTCCTGACGTCGAATGACAAGTGTCAAAAATGCCAGAGGAGGGAAATTTGAATGAAGTAGTGGAAATTTATTTCACTGGCTAAACTTAGCCTTCTTCTAGAATTCGAATTTCCTATAAGTGCTGAAGGTTATTCACTTCTTTTTCACAGCTGAAGAGAGTTCGATTTGCTCTGAGTCCAGTGTTGAGTTTGAAATCTGTTGAAGAAGTTCGAATTTTTGAAGAGGAAGTTGCTGAAGACTGAAGTGCTGAAGGAGTTCGAAATTTTGCTGTGGCTGCAATGGTTGAAGAGGTTCAAAATTTTGCTGAAGCTGAAGGCTGAAATCTGAATTTGTTGCTGAGATTTGAAGTTGCAATGCAAGTGAGAAATTCGAATTTCAAGGAGTGCAATTGCTGAAGCTAAGGAAGTGCGCACTTGCTGATTTGCTGATTGAAGTTAGACGATTTTCTGAAAGTATTGAAGTTGCTACAGCCAGGCTTAGAAATCTGCTAAGTTATTCGAAGTTGAAGAGCTGCGAATTTTTAAAGGTTCAACTGCTGAAGTAAAGTGGACGATTTTATCAAGTTTGCAGTTGCTAAATGTGAAGTGAAGTTGCTGAAGCTTGCTTAGAAATTTTCTAAGTGATTGATAATTCGAAATCTGTTGAAGGAGAAGTTGAGGTTTGCAAATGAGATATAATATTGCAATTTCTTGAAGTCGACTGGCAGCCCTGTAAAGCATTTTATTTATTTTTTCTAAATTAATTTGCTGATGGATGTTTATTGTTATGCAGATGGCTGAGGCAAGGACAACTGGCAAGGACAACAATGGTTCATCCAGGCAAGCTGTTATAAAGAACCTGAGCAAGACATTTATGCCAGAGTCAAAGTTCACTTCAAAGTTGGGCAAGCTGACTGATACCAATTTGGGCTCTTTCAACTTGGAGGTGTTCAAGAATAAAATACTAGGGATTGGTAGTCATCAACCTTCGGCCACTTCACACAACATTGTTCGAAGTGGATTATATGCAGCTGTTGGTTTCCCGCCAGCCATTCAGTGTTCGGAGCTGATGATGGAGTGTGCCAACTGCTACGAGAAGGATCACAGGTCAATCATGTCACCAGATGGATAGGTGCTCGCCAACCTCACTCCTGCTGCCATTGGTGAAGCTTTTGGAATCCCATTGCATAGAAACATGATTTACAAATCAAGGGAGCGAGCTGAGCGAATGTATGCTTCTGCATTCGAGAGATGTATAGAGACAATCAATACTCATTGGATGAGCAACCCCAAGCCTTCTCGTACGAAGTTGCCAAAGCAAATTATAGCGGATGACTTGAAGCAGGAGTATTGTGATCTTATCATGATGCTGAGTCGAGTTGGAGGCTGCCCGCAATCACTTATTTTTGAACCGCGGATGTTCTATTACATCAACCTCATGCTGGAAGGAAAGGATTACGTCAACTGGGCTGCAATGATCAGTGACAATTTGCACGAGGAGCTCCTGAGCCTAAGAAGAACGAAGACCTTTTATATGGGCTCTTACATTGTTTACATGCTGGCCTGTATGACAAAATACAAAGGAATCTCATACAAGGAGCCTGTTGGTTGTGGCTCTCACCAGTTCAAAATTCATGAGGCTTGTCCGCAGCTACACTTGACAAATACCACTCATTACAAGTGTGCCAATGACGCCTTCACCATGCACATCACGAGAACACTTCAGGAGCGGATGCATCACAGGATCTCGAGGGAAGCCCAGGAATTGATTGAGAGGTATGGGTGCTGGTTTATACAATTTCCAAAGTTTTCTTACATAAGGCTGCAAGGATTTTCTTCATACCCATATAGGCTGCTTAAGTACCCAACCAACAGAATATTGATGTTAGAGATATCTAGGCAATTGGTTGCCTACGATAAGATTCAGAAGTAGAAGAAGAAGGGAGGTGTTGACTTCCCAATTGTCATGGGCAATTTGGATGAAGTGTGTCCTTCATTACAGGCAGCTAGAGAGGCCGAGAGCGAGCTTCAGTTTTATCACTTTTCCTATCACACCAGCAGACAGCACTATGATCCGCATAACAATATCAAATGGGTACTGTCAGAGGAGTTTAAACACAAGGCGAATGTTGAGGATTATTGGGCTGATGCATCAGACGAAGCAAAGGTCAGGAAGAGAATGTTCTCTAGGTTTCCAATAAGCATGATTAGGGAGTGTGAAATCATTTCGGTACCAGACCAGGTGGATGAGGACATGAACGTCGTCCATCCAGATTATGAAGCAGTGAGAAATACTCCACTTCCACTCCCGGATTGGTCAGAGCCTGAGATAGCGGATTTGGACACACTTTGCATTCCATTCTTGACATTTACTAGAGCATGGGTTGACAGATGTGTGAGCAGGTTGAAGAGTAGGTCGATTGCATTGACTTACAATTTGATGGGAGATCATAGGACACCCACCACTAGCAGGAAGAAACAAATCACACGAGGTCCGGAATCTAGAAGGAAAGAGCCAGTTCGGCAGGAGCCTGTTCAGCCAGATCCTCCAAGAGTTGTAGTTGAATCACCCACGCCATTGGAGACACGTTCTCCAAGCATACAGGAGGTTTCTTTATTTGTTGATCAAAGAAATGCATTAAATCAGGTGCAAGCGGTACAAGAAAATAATCAGCCACCACGAAGAGAGTCAGTTGGCCAGAGCATCAACGCACCTACTAGAGATGATCAGCAGATTGATGAGGGAACTACTACTGACCCTCAGTTTCAGCATGAGTTAGAGACAGCTTTAGACGATGATGATATAGTTTCAGGAGATACTCAGCCACTTGAGGATGATGAGCCTCGCTAGAATGATATAGAAGTTGAACAAGTCCGTGAAGTAGAGGCACAAGAACAACAACCATTTGATATACAGTATATAGTACCTAATTGGCTCAGAGATAGGATGAGAAGAAGCCCCAGCGAAGAGATTGATCCGGCAGTTGAGATGGAAGACTTTTTGAACAGGATTAGCGCGCCTCCACAAAAGAAGAGAGCACGGAAGTTTTCAAAGATATCCACTGAAGAGGATGGCTCTTGCACCCTTCACATGGCAGTGCCACAGGTTGATTGTGACCGAGATGAAGCAGTACCCGAGAACTACGTGGTCACAACTTTGCAGTTAGGATGCCCCACAGGTGCACAAATTGTAGAGGAGTGTGATAACTCCTACCTCGCACTCAAGGACAGTTTATTTAAAAAGGAAGGAAAGTACAAGAAGTTGAAAAGAGAGCATAAGGCTTTGATAGGATATGTGCAGCAGTTGTCTCGTCCTCGTGGGCAGGAGATTCCAGCGATAGAGCTTCCAACTGAGATACCTAGAGAGTCGATTAAAGGCTTGTTGGAGCTTGGGAAGATGGCACAGGAGGCAAATAAATGGGTCACGGGAGTTCGTGCTGAGACATAAAAGTTTATGGAGGACCTTGCTCTTGCTTTTCAACAGGCTTCTAGTATTTTGGCACGAATGGAGGCAGTTGATCAGGTCTGGGGAGATGCTTCTGTTTATCAAAGCAAGGTTATTCAGCGTCTTGAGGCATTGAGACATGTTCCTTTGCGGTTGTTGATTGATGGAGGGGTCATTCAGGAGAATGACAGGTATGACTTTTCTAGATGGTATTCTTCAGCAATCACGGGACGTGGTTTCTTTGACGCAGCACAGGCGGATTCAACTAGAATACGGAAGGCTATGGCCAACATTATTGATGGAGTCCAGAATACCTTCGAGGCCATATTTGCTAGGCGGTTGAATCCAGATGAGGTGACTGCTGATAATTTGTGGGGTAGGTTGGTGCCTTTCTTTTCAGAGGTGAAGACCTTCGTACAGGATGACTTTGAGAACACCTCTACTTTCTCCAGCTTGATCCAGAGCACGCAGGATTCCTTAGTTGCTTGGAGAAAATCTTGTGCATGGCATGAACTGTCAGTCATGGTGTTAAGAGTTCCAGCTTGATTGCATTCCACCCATTTCAATTCAGAAGGTTGAGGCTGTACTTGGCAGGTTCATTGAGTTTGCAGCCAGAGAGAAGGAGAATGGGAATGCACTACTGGATGATGATCTTCTAGAAGACTGCTTGTCAGCATTAATTTCCTTTACTATTTTGGGAGTGAGTGGGAATCTTTGCTCATTTATTGCACCACTCCCCATTCTGGCAGTTTTTAGGGTTAGGGCTGAGGTGGCTTAATCTTAGCCACTCTTTTGATTGTAATCTTAGCCGTCCATTGGACTGGGCTATCTATAAAAGGGGGAGTCCCCCTCTTTTGTAATTCATTAGAGATTAGAGATTAGAATTGAGATTTGAAGAGACACTAGAGAGTAGGCATTTTGATAGCATAGTGTGGAGAAGAAGGAAAGTTTTCCCTTTGAAAAATTTTGTAGAGATTGTTGTGTAAATCTTTCATGATAATAGATCTTTTCATTGATGGTGGAATTCGTCTTTGTCATGGATAGCTAGCAAGGTCTCTTCATCCTTTCGGATCCAAGTAGCATAAAGTAGCATAATTTTCATTTCATGCAAGTAGATAGTAGCTGTGGATGTGTGGCATTGATCAAGGCATTTCGTTTCATTCCATACCACTAGCAACTTGTTGATGACAAGTTCGCCTTGCGTGGTCGACTGGAAATTATTTTGAGTTTAACTTCGATTGTGATTTGTATACTTATATGCGTCGTCCTGATGGTATATGTATGCTAAATTGTAATCTGAATATCTTTTGCTATCCCTTTGAAGATTGCACCAATTTTGCTGAAGCTGTCCGACGTGAGGCTAGGTGAAATTCGGTTGAAGTCCGCTGAAATCGAGCTCCACATATCTTGCATTTAGGATAGAATTTAGAACCACCTTTCCCTTATACTCATTTATTTTCAGTCTATTTCTGGTTAACTTTAGGAAAACGTACTTATTGCTAAATCATCCGCATTGCATAAATCCCTTCCAATCATCCGTTTATTGTTAACTGTAAGTATCCTGAACAATTGTGTAAGTCCCCTCGTGAAAACAACAATTCACAACCAACCAATTGAGGGTATTCCAAAGCATTTCGGAACCTTGGAGTTGAACATGCAATCTATCTCGCAATCTTAGCGCACGGAATACTTTGATCAAGAGAGAATGGAGTAGCCTTCGGACAACTTTGTTCTGCTGATTGGTGCGGTCACAAAAATCACATCAACACAACTGAAGTTACGTTTATGAAATTCTCCAGTAGACCACGCAAGGAAAACTTGCCGTCAGCAAGCCGCTAGTGGTATGGAATGAAACGAAGTTGCCTTGATCAATGCCACAAATCCACAGCTACTATCTACTTGCATGAAATGAAAATGCTACTTCTTAAACTACTTTACGCTATCTTACGCTACTTGGAATTGAAGGGACGAAGAAACCTTGCTAGCTAAACACAATGAAGACGAATTTCACCATCAATGAAAAGATCTTCAATTATGAAAGTGTTACACAACAATTTCTTACAAAAGTTTTCAAAGGAAAACTTTCCTTCTCCAAACTATGCTAAACTATCAAGCAAAATGTATACTCTCTGCTCTAGTCTCTATTCTGATGTCTATTCTGATTCTAATCTCTAATTCTAATGAATTACAAATGAGGGGGACTCCCCCTTTTATAGATGGCTCAGTCCAAAGGTCGGCTAGGGTTACAATCAAAAGAATGGCTAAGATTAAGCCACCTCAGCCCTAACCCTAAAAACTGCCAGAATGGGGAGTGGTACATTAAATGAATCAAAGATTCCCACTCACTCCCAAAATAGTAAAGGCAATTAATGCCCATAATCAGTCTTCTAGAAGATCATCGTCCAGTAGTGCATTCTCATTCTCCTTCTCTCTGGCTGCAAACTCAATGAACCTGCCAAGTACAGCCTCAACCTCCTGAACTGAAATGGGTGGAATGGAATCAAGCTGGAACTCTAACACTGTGACTGACGACTCATGTCGTGCACAAGATTTTCTCCATGCAACTAAGGAATCCTGCGTGCCCTGGATCAAGCTGGAGAAAGTGGAAGTGTTCTCAAAGTCATCTTGTACGAAGGTCTTCACCTCCGAAAAGAAAGGCACCAGCCTACCCCTCAAATTATCAGCAGTCACCTCATCGGGATTCAACCGTCTAGCAAATATAGCCTTGAAGGTATTCTGGACTCCATCAATAATGTTGGGCATAGCCTTCTGTACTCTAGTTCAATCCGCCTGTGCTGCGTCGAAGAAACCACGTCCCGTGATTGCTGAAGAATGCCATCTAGAAAAGTCATACCTGTCATTCTCCTAAATGACCCCTCCACCAATCAGCAATCGGAAAGGAACATGCCTCAATGCCTCAAGACACTGAATAACCTTGCTCTAATAAACTGAAGCATCACCCTAGGCCTGATCAACTGCCTCCATACGTGCCATGATATTGGAAGCCTGCTGGAAAGCATGAGCGAGGTCTTCCATGAACTTTTTTGTCTCAGCACGAACTCCTGCAACCCACTTATCTGCCTCCTGTGCCATCTTCCCCAACTCCAACAAGCCACTAATTGACTCTCTAGGTATCTCAACTGGAAGTTCTATTGCTAGAATCTCCTGCCCACGAGGACGAGACAACTGCTGCATATATCCTATCAAAGCCTTATGCTCCCTTTTCAACTTCTTGTACTTTCCTTCCTTTTTAAATAATCTGTCCTTGAGGGCGAGGTAGGAGTTATCACACTCCTCTACAATCTGTGCACCTGTGGGGCGTCCTAACTCCAGAGTTGTGACCACGTAGTTTTATGGTATTGCTTCATCTCGATCACAATCAACTTGTGGCACTGCCATGTGAAGGGTGCGGGAACCATCCTCATCAGTTGATATCTTTGAAAACTTCTGTGCTCTCTTCTTTTGTGGAGGCGCGCTGATCCTATTCAAAAACTCTTCCATCTCAATTGCTGGATCAATTTCTTTGCTAGGGCTTCTTCTCATCCTATCTCTAAGCCAATCAGGTACTGTATATTGTATATCAAACGGCTGCTGTTCTTGTGCCTCTACTTCAGGAACTTGTTCAACTTCTATATCATTCTGGCGAGGCTCATCGGCCTCAAGTGGCTGAGTATCTCCTGAAACTATATCATCATCATCCAAAGCCGCCTCTAACTCTTGTTGAAACTGAGGGTCAGTAGCAGTCCCCTCATCAGTTTGCTGATCATCTCTAGTAGGTGCATTGACACTCTGGCCAACTGACTCTCTCTGTGGTGGCTGATTATTCTCTTGTACCGCTTGCACCTGATTCAATGCATTTCTCTGATCAGCAAATAAAGAAACCTCATGTATACTTGGAGAACGTGTCTCCAATGGCATGGGTGATTCAACTGCAACTCTTGGAGGCTCCGGCTGAACAGGCTCCTACCGAACTGGCTCCTTCCTTCAAGATTCTGGACCTCGTGTAATTTGTTTCTTCCTGCTGGTGGTGGGTGTCCTGTGATCTCCCATCAAATTGTAAGTCAATGCAATTGACCTACTCTTCAACCTGCTCACACGCCTGTCAACCCATGCTCTAGTAAATGTCAAGACTGGAATGCAAAGTGTGTCCAAATCTGCTATCTCAGGCTCTGACCAATCCGGGAGTGGAAGCGGAGTATTTCTCACTGCTTCATAATCTGGATGAACGAGGTTCATGTCCTCATCCACCTGGTCTGATACCGGAATGACTTCACACTCCCTAATCATGCTTATTGGCAACCTAGAGAACATTCTCTTCCTGACTTCTGCTTCGTTTGATGCACCAGCCCAATAATCCTCAATGTTTGCCTTATGTTTAAATTCCTCTGACAGTACCCATTTGATATTGTTATGCAGATGATAGTGCTGTCTGCTGGTGTGATAGGAAAAGTGATAAAACTGAAGCTCGCTCTCGGCTTCTCTAGCTGCCTGCAATGAAGGACACACTTCATCTGAATTGCGCATGACAATTGGGAAGTCCACACCTCCCTTCTTTTTCTTCTGAATTTTATCGTAGGCAACCAATTGCCTAGATATTTCTAACATCAATATTCTATTGGTTGGGTACTTAGGCAGCCTATATGGGTATGAAGAAAATCCTTACAGCCTGATATAAGAGAACTTCGGAAATTGTATAAACCAGCACCCATACCTCTCAATCAATTCCTGGGCTTCCCTCGAGATCCTGTGATGCATCCGCTCCTGAAGTGTTCTCGTGATGTGCATGGTGAAGGCGTCATTGGCACGCTTGTAATGAGTGGTACTTGTCAAGTGCAACTGCGGACAAGCCTCATGGATTTTGAACTGGTGAGAGCCACAACCAACAGGCTCCTTGTATGAAATTCCTCTGTACTTGTCATACGGGCCAGCATGTAAACAATGTAAGAGCCCATATAAAATGTCTTCGTTCTTCTTAGGCTCAGGAGCTGCTCGTGCAAATTGTCACTGATGATTGCAGCCCAGTTAACGTACTCCTTTCCTTCCAGCACGAGGTTGATGTAATAGAACATCCATGGCTAAAAATAAACGATTGCGGGCAGCCTCCAACTCGACTCAGCATCATGATAAGATCACAATACTCCTGCTTCAGGTCATCTGCTATGATTTGTCTTGGCAGCTTCATACGAGAAGGCCTGGGGTTGCTCATCCAGTGAGTATTGATTGTCTCTGTACATCTCTCGAATGCAGAAGCATACATTCGCTCAGCTCGCTCCCTTGATTTGTAAATCATGTTTCTATGCACTGGGATTCCAAAAGCTTTACCAATGGCAGCAGGAGTGAGGTTGGCGAGCACTTGTCCATCTGGTGACATGATTGACTTGTGATCCTTCTCGTAGTAGTTGGCACACTCCATCATCAGCTCCGAACACTGAATGGCTAGTGGGAAACCAGCAGCTGCATATAATCCACTTCGAACAATGTTGCGTGAAGTGGCCGAAGGTTGATGATTACCAATTCCCAGTATTTTATTCTTGAACGTCTCCAAGTTGAAAGAGCCCAAATTGGTATCAGTCAGCTTGCCCAACTTCGAAGTGAACTTTGACTCTGGCATAAATGGCTTGCTCAGCATCTTGATAACTGCTTGCCTGGATGCACCATTGTTGTCCTTGCCAGTTGTTCTTGCTTCAGCCATCTGCAAAACAATGAACATCCATGAGTAAATTAATTTAGAAAATAAATAAAATATTGTGCAGGGGCTGCCAGTTGACTTCGAGAACTTGAGAAGCTGCAATATTATTTCTCATTTGCAAACCTCAACTTCTTCTCCAACAGACTTCAAATTATCAATCACTTAGAAAATTTCTAAGCAAGCTTCAGCAACTTCACTTCACACTCAGCAACTGCAGACTTGAATTCACACTTCTTCAATTTCAAATCAGACTTAGCAAGTTCACACTTCACACTCAGCAACTCAGCAAGTGCGCACCTCCTCAATAACATTTAGCTTCAGCAACTTCATATTTTAGTAACTTCACTCTTTGAAATTCGTACTTCTTCAGCAACCTTCAGTCTCCAGCAAAATTTCGAACTCCTTCAACACTTCAGTCTTCAGCAACTTCAGATTTTAAAACTCAGCTTCAGCAACAACTGCAATATCAAACTCAGAGCAAATCGAACTTTCTTCAGCTGTGAAAAAGAAGTGAATAACCCTTAGCTCTTATAGGAAAATCGATTTCTAGGAGGCTAAGTTTAGCCAGTGTATTAAATCTCCACTACTTCATTCGAATTTCCCTCCCTGGTATTTTTGACACTTGTCTTTCGACATCAGGAATCTCATTCTTCTAGAATTTCAACCTTGACTGCCACATTTTAAATTCACTTTTGAAAATATTTAATTTAAATTCATCTTTTAATCAATTTCCATTCACCAGCCGAAATTCTGTCTTGCAAATTTTTAATTTTAATCACCTCTGACGCTCTTGGAAAATTCATCTGTGAAGAACTCAATCAAAATCATCTAGGCAATTCACTTTAAATTCATCGTCGAAGCATTTTCCTTTCAAAAACCATTTTATTCAAATTTGCCTTAGAAAATTTTAAAATTTCCCTTAGGAAAATTCATAACTCGAGCATCGATTAAATTCTTCATGCTGAAGGCCTTGACGAAGTGCGGAAGACATAGAAATCCATTTCTCATCGAAGATCATCAGTACCCAGAAGAAAATTTTCTTGAAAAGGTGATGAATCCATGGGTACACAACGAACGGGTTCATTAAATTTTTTTAAAAAATTTTAACCTTAGAAAAATAATTCATCATGAAATTTAATACCGTTCTTCATCTCTGTGAACATCTTGTTGCTCTGACTCGAAGAATTTCATTGTTCCTGCAATGCCAACATTCTCTGACTCCGTCACCGGAAAAATCATTCGTGCTCCAAGAAAAATTTCATCAACTCAGAGTCTGGGCGTATTTTCTAGAGGAAGAAAATATTTTTCCTTAGAAATTTTTTTAAATCATTTAGCATTTTGAAAATTTTGCCTTGGGAAATTTTTTTAATTTCATCCTCATTCATTTTCCTGTGAGAAAATTCATCAACTTCACTTGGAAAATTTTCCATTTTAAAGCACATATCACGCCTAACATGCTTTATTTTATTCACCACCCTGTATTTTATTTCACACTTCCATTACTTTAGGCGCATATTATACTTCATGAGGGATATTCCACTTGCCTTAGGAAAATTTTTCATTCAAATCTCCACCTTCAACGCCTAGGTAATATTTTATATCACCCCTTTACCTTGTTTACCACCTTACACTCACCTTTACTCACTTCAACTTGGGCGCATATTAGCATGTGTGGAGGATTAATATTTACCACGCCTTCTTGTGACCTTTCATCTCCTTCATTTCGTCTTTACATGCCTTCACTTGGGCGCATTTTGCCATATGTGAAGGACGAGTTCCATACTTAGAGAAATTTTTTAGCATCTTGCTTGCATGTGAGGGTGTATTTTGCATGATGAGGTAGATGACCCTTGAGCTTCTTTCCTTTTGTCTTCAGATGGCCTCTTTTGGGCGCATTTTGGCATGCATGAAGGATAAAACTTTGTTGACATTTTGACTTTCTAACCTTGGGCGCATTTGAACATGCATGAAGGATGAAACTTGTAACGCCTCCAACAAGTGACCTTTTGACTTCCTTCTTTTGTCTTTACATGGCCTCATTTGGACGCATTTGAGCCTAGGAGGAGGATGAAACTCTTTGACTTCCTTGACTTTCTTGGGCGCATTTCCTACTTGATGAAGGATGGGCGCATTTGAGCTTAGGAGGAGGATGAAACTCTTTGACTTCCTTGACTTTCTTGGGTGCATTTCCTACTTGATGAAGGATGGGCACAAATGGAGGGTGGTGGAGGATGAGTTCATGCCTTAGAATCTTTTTCTCATCAAACTCTCAAGGTGGGCGCATTTGGCTATAGGAGGTGGATGAAGTTTTATACTTAGAAATTTTTTTTTAAACATGAGACCTTGCATGAGGGCGCATTTTGAGGTAGCTGCAAGATGAAACTTGTGCCTTAGAAATTTTTTATGCTTCCTCATCAAGCAGGGCACATTTGGAGGTGGCAGGAGGATATCCAACACTTAGAATATTTTTTGATGCTATTAGCTTGAAGTGGGCGCATTTTCATGGTGGTGCAGGATGAAGTTCCAGACTTAGTCACTTTTTCTTCGTCTTTGCCAGTTCCTCCATGCCTTACTATAAATAGTAAGTCCCTTGATTTTCACACTTCAAAAGTTCAGATTGCCTTGAAATTTTGAACATTGGATCCTCACGACTTCATCAACCTGTTGACACTACTATTTCGGGTTGGCCTGCTATTTTTAGCCCATTTCTAAAGGTGGTTTGCTATTTATAGTAACTGCCTGCTTCTAATACCTCCACAACTCCAATTGACTTGAAATTCGAATGATGCGCTCCTCACCACGCGACTTGCCCGTTAGCATCGGCGCATGCTGCTGATTTGCTATTTTTAGCTTGTTTCCAAAATGACTTACTATAAATAGTAAGTGCTCTGTTTGCCTTCAAATTTTACCAGCAGATAGCTTGAAAGGTACTGATCGCGGTGGTTTACACCGGTTTTTGAAAATTTTGACTTTTTACCCCTCTTTTTGGGTCCCGAAGCTGGAAACCCTAATTCATCTTGCATGCATATCAAATGATCTTCGTTTGCCCTCGTTTCTGTTGTATTGCAATCAGCTCGTGATTTTGAAGTGTTGGGAAGCGGCTGCCGGGATGCACCTGCTAAAAATAGCAAGTTCCTGAAGAAGTGATTATCCTGCTTTGCATGTCACACCACTGTGTAGGTCTCGAAAAACCCATAAGGAATATGTAGACATGCAAAGAAAACCCTGACATGCAAACCCTAAAAATAGCCTTTGAAGGCTGGACTCTGAAAGTTATCATCTCATTTTGCATGTTACACCATTGTGAAGGTCTCTGAAAACCCAGAAGGAATCTTCCAACATGCGCTGAAAAACTCTGCATCTAAACCCTAGAATCTGCTCTGGAAGCTAAACTGCTAAAAATAGTAAGTTGCCTGTTTCAGCTCAAATTTTGCACACGAGCAGCTTGATGTGTTCTGAATGTAGTGTGATTGTTAAAAACTCCAGAAATACTGAAAGATTGCCTGTAATTGCACACTTACTAAAAATAGTAAGTAGTCGAAATTTGATGAAATTTCAGTGGAAGTCTGCTGGAAGCACACTTACCTCAATGTTAATCCCTGTTTTCAATATATTCACTTTGTTCGACCTCGGACTGACCAAAAGGATGGAAATCCTAATTTTCAGACTTGGCCAAATTTTACGTTTAAGCTCACAGACGAGGACGTCCCCGGAAAGGCAGACACCAGAAAAGAGACAGATAGAGAGAGAAAGACAGAAACCAAAGCCAAAAAGACCAGAATGGAGCAAAAATTAGGGGTCCCCATTTTGAATGGGGCGATGTGTGAAAAGGTCACAACATCACCACCAACCATAGAGGACATAGGCATAGCTGATTGTGTAGATTGTGTTTGTATGGGCACACCCTTAGACTTTACTTCCACCTCTATATGCAATCTATGAATATTTACCTTCTCATCCTCCTTTATACCTGGACACACCTTAACCCCATGTCTTGTAAGGCCTAATAGATGAGAATATACTTTTGTGTAACTCCTTAAGTTTGTTTTGCAAATGTGAGACAACCACACTCTACTACCTCCTCTATATTTATATTTTTCTATCCTTGTCTAGGACTGTCACAAATTGGAGAAGAGGTTTTCTTGAATTAAAAGAGCCTTTTGCATAAGGTTTTTAAATGGTGGAAGGTTACTCAAATGTATTTTGTGGCTATTCCCCTTCACCCATAGCACTCACACACCTTGATGAACCTCCAATTGAGCTTGAAACTTTCACATTTTGATTTCTTTCTTCCATCTCATGTTCACAATTCTCACTGCTACTGCACATGCTTTGTGAAACAATAATGCAAGTGCAAATTGAAAATAGAAAAAAAAAATCATACATTTCTTACTTTAAATTTTGAGAAAAAAAACAAAACAAATGAAAGAATGATTTACCTCTTTCACTTCTCTTGCTCCCTCACTATACTTTGCTCACTAATGCTGATTCTTCCAGCTGCACCTTCAGACCCTGCTCAAAATGATTTTTTTGGTTCCAACATAGCTTCAATTTTTTTGGCATGTAAAGAATTGTTAGAATGAGATAGGGAGTCTTTTTTGTTTATTTAGGGCTGAGTGTGGTGTGGGGCCCACAAAAAATGAGAATAAAACAATCATTTTTTAATTTAGGACCTTTTAAAAAAAAATTAATTGCATAGTTGTGTGGACGGTTGGCTGTCCTCAAGATGGTTAGGGGACATCTGACCATCACCTATCTGTCCCCTTGTTTGGAAATGGTTAGGGCAAAAAATAAAAAACTGGGGATGGCTAGGGGACATCCTTGGGATGGGGACACTCGAAAAATTCTTGGGGAACACAGATTGTTTTTAGTAATTTACACAAGTGGCATTCCATTGGTCAAGAACTAAATTGATGGGATACATATTGAATGAGGACCATTTGTCACTAGAAAGTCATTTGTTTTAAAATAATTCAGTTATTTACACACAATTGATACTCCATCAGCCAGGGACTAAATTGATTGGATACAAATTCAA
>VDFB02321517.1:0-101673 GCA_007258455.2 Sequoia sempervirens
AAAGCCTCGGATAAATGCAGGGTTGTTATCTGTCAACTATCACTAAAACAATATTTTTGAGAATGATTGCTGCTTAGACTTGAGGTTTTCCTTGGCTTAAATGTATTTTCAGGTTGGATTGAAAAAGACTAAAGACAAATAGGTCATGAAGTGATGATAATGTGAGGATGTTGGATAATGATGCAAACGTGGGATTGATGATAAGATAAGTGAAGCAAGCATGTAATTGGAGTCTTTTACACATAGTTTTTAGTATTTTTGGTAACTTTTACTTCATTATAATTTTCTCGTTTTTTAGTGTTTTAACTGTTTTAAATACAATGCATGGAAAATCTAGTCTATTTTATTATATTTTTAGGGGTTGCTATTTCTATAAAGAGATTTTATTGTCGTTTATTTTGTAAGTCTGAAATATATCAAGGAGAAGACAATTTGTGTAATAAAAGACTTCTACATTGAGCTGCATCGTCATATAATCTAGTTTATGAATAGAAAATTGTTATAGAGAACACATAATTTTTTTAACATACACCAATATTCTATTCATAAACTGGATTACATGGGTGATGCACCTCGATGTAGATGTCTTTTAATACATCAATTGTCTACTCCTTAATAAATTTCAAACTTATAAAATAAAAAATAATAGGATTTCTTTATAGAGATATCAACCCCTAAAAATATAGTAAAGATAGACTTGATTTTCCTTGCATTTCTTTTAAAGCAACTAAAACATTTAAAAAAAAGGAAATTACAATGAACTAAAAGTTACCAAGAATACTAAAAACTAATTTAAATTTTTTGTTTAAAAAACTCCAATCACATGCTTCACTTCACTTATCTTATCTTCAATTCCACACTTGCATCATTATCCAACTTGCTCCCCCCTTGATGCTAAGCAAATTCACAAACTTAATCTTTGCAACTCACTATGCAATATCACCATCACTATTGTACTTGATCTTTTAGACCCACCTACTACCAATATTGTACTTCTTGTAGAAGACAAGTACCCATTTACTTATTTATCTCCTTTTTGAGAGATCACAACATTTTCCCTTCTTTTCTTGAACATAGAGAAGACTCATAGTCTTTCAAATTACATGACACTTTTCAATGTGCCAATCATAACAAGAAATTATTAACCATTTGAATCAAAGTTTCAAACTTTGTTTGACCATTATTTCTTTTTATATGCAAACATTTAGGCTTATACAACCTTCTAAACATATTTGTAGCCTTTTTCCAAATGGATCCGTCAATCCATCTGTAATTAATCTACAAACAATATTTCATAGATTGTCCATTTCTCTCTCTATTCCAACATGAATTTTCAAAGTGATTCTTCAGTCCACAAATAGAACAAGGATGAAGATCCCAGCACTTTTCCTTCTTATGTCCTCTGTGGCAATGAGAACATTCCATACACTGAATTCCTTAAGTTGATTTGTTCAAACTTGAGACACCTATAGCATCATTTCTATCTCTTACTATATACAACTCCATTATTTGGCTTCACAATTGGTTGAAAGGGCTCTCTAATTCTTTTCCCATGCTTTCCCAAACCTTTTCCTTCATATCCCACTTTCTTCATGATTTTCAAACCAATATTCTTTTCAAACTATCCTTTATTTATAACATCACAACCTACAATTTTTGTAGATTCAAAAACATCCTTACCTTCAACCTCACATTCTTTATCAAAAGAAACTTTAGCTATATCACACAAATCAACTATTTGATTAAAGGAATGACATAAATCTTTTGTGCCACATGAAATATCATAAAATAGTGGCTTTGATTTCAAACACTCACTTTAATTTTCCAACAAATTTAACTTTTCTTCAAAATCTTCACTCTTCTTCTTGACCTCATCAAACAATTCATTTTTTTTTTTTAATTTTAACATTCTCTAATTCTTTTTCACTAATTCTTTTTCAAGATTCTTAATTTCGCACAAATATTCACATCTTTCTTTTCCAAACTCCTTTAAATCTTCTATCAACATTGTGAATTATATTTCATAATGTCCATCACTTCTTCCTCCAAAATATTTTTTTCCTTCTTTACTCTTTTACCTATCTTTCTTATTGAAACAAATAATTTAAATTATGTCTAAAAGTGGCTGCTACATAGGTTGTTTCAACAAAAAAATTCAAACACCTTATTTTTTCTTGCAGGCTAAAATTTCTCTTTTTTAAACAAAAAAACTTCTTCCATCAAGATTTTCTTTTGCATGTTGAGATCTCTTTAACTCTCCAATCTTCTTATTCTTTTTTTCAATCACCTTATTGGGAACTTTCTCTTAAACTTTATGGTGTCCTTGAACCTCTTTCTTCTTGGTAGATTAATAATCTCCAATAATATCCCCTTAAAATACAATATGATCTGATTTCAATAATCCGTCAACTATAAACATTCCCACAATCTTCTGCTCTACTACCATGTTGAGCTTTTCATGGACCAACTAGGAATTGAACCTACGACTTTTCATTTTCTGTTGGATTGCTCAACCAACTAAACTATTGGCCCCTATAAGACCAGCCCATTGATAAAAGTAATAAAAAAATAAAACTAAAAATAGTTTAATATCCTTACATGTATTAAAGATTGTTGGAGCTTTTTAGGAGATTGCAAAAACAAAATAGTTTATTTAAAAAATAGAAACAACAAAATATGGATCTCTAACATCAATTATCCAACTAAGGAATGGATAAAATGGTATAGAGAAGTAGCAATGCAAGAAAGAAACACAAGACAAAAGAAAATTAACTAATAATTTGCGTTTAAGTTTACACCATACATAGGTTTCAATTTAATTTGATGAATTCTTTAAAATGTATGAGTGTCAGCAAAAGAGGTAAAATAGAGACCAATGAATGGATTTAAAATACACATTTGTGGAATTATTGAGAAGAATTAACAAAGAAATGAAGGTTTTATCATTTGAGTTTATTAATGTATTTTTTACTAAGCCAATACATGAATTTCAATTAAAAGGTATGTTTCATGTAGTTGATGAAGAAGCTCTATTTCTTTCATGGAATTTCCACTTATATGATAAAAATTTACCCTTTTGTAATATCTTGGACAACTATTAATTGCTCTCATGTTCAATAAATTAAAAAAATGTAACAAGTGACTAAGTGGGAGTGAGAAATTGTCTTGGTGCATCTTGATGTATTGTTTGAGGTAGAAACTCAACACATTGACTTGTTCCTGAAAAATGTTCATTAAGAGATTGAAGTTATACATGTCATTACCATGAACACTCACAAAATTATCACCTCTACACCTATATAGATATTGATATTTGTAATGGAAAACCCTTGCATTATCCATGCAACAACTCTCATTACAAATTCTATTGACACAATTAGGACATTGAATTTCAAGGTAATCCTCCAAACACTCCTCTACTCAGCTTGCTCTTTCCACATGAGTAAGATTGATCTAGTTGTATGCAAATCCACATGTGACAAATTCATGTGCCTCCTCACTTTCAATTTATATACATTAATGGTGAGCCAAATTTGGTGAACACATTTATGATTACGGTTTTCTAGTAGCTTTTTTAGATCATTACTTTATGTGAAGAAGTTCTAGATTGTACAAGGACCAATCCTATATTGACACATTGTATTTTATTAACTTTCATAATTTATGATGTATCACTCAAGTAATACCTTGTAGATACATGTTTTCAAATGATTCTTTAAATCATATGATTTCTAATAAAATATTAATTTAGAGTCATTTTCTCAAGTAATATCATGTTATTATTTGAGGTAGTTATGCAATAAAACCTCTCTAGTATCACAAATATAGTATCTACTCTATTTATAATTGAATTATTGACATACTTATACCTATTGTGATTTTATTTTTATTAAATATCATGCTGATTCCTGGATTCTTATAGTTTATGTATGATTATCTAGATGCATATCATGGCGTCATTTGAGTTATCATGCTACTATTGTAAAGAGGTGACTAGGAAATAACTTAAACTTGCATGACCTCGAGGTATTACTTACGAAATATATTAAGAATTGTGATTAAATCATCCAAATTAATTACTCAACAATTAAATGTGGAGTTAGAAATTATTTAATATTGAATTCCATATGTTTCTCTTTTTAGTATTAGTGTTAAAGATATCACTAATTTGATAGTTTGAAGAGGTGGGTAGAAATATAATATTTCTTAGTCAAAATTCTGATGTTATATTGACAAAATATGAAAGAATTAAAGACATAGTATTTAATAGTCCATTGTAGTGAGTATGAATTATTCTAACAAAGAACATTGTAAAAATTTGTTTCATCAACATTTTATATTGCATTTGGTAATCCATTGTTTTCCTCATCCTAATGATGGATGACAGAATATGAGCCAAAATTTTGATGCAAAAATACTTTACACAATTTACTACAGATAGCATTCATGTTCATATGAAATATTGATATGCTTGGATATATTTCCTGAGTAATAGATTAAACTAATAGTAATGCAAAACATCATTAAAATCCATTGAAGGTTCATCAAAATAGAGCATGAACACCAAGAGATTAAAGAGTAACTTGAATACTACTATTAAAATTTAATAAATTACTTCATATCTTGATTAAAATCAATATTTTCTTGATAATGAAACTCATGGTAAATATAAAGGTACATATAATGAACCAAATTTCTCATATCATTTGCTAAATATTGTAAGCTATGATAGATTTATGGAAGTCCTCTAAATCCTCCGTGTATTTGCATCGATCACATTCAAAATCTCTATTTTGGCATCTAGACTTTTCTACAATAATCACCTTCCATTTTGCATCGATCACATTTGATTACCAAAATTGTCCAATATCTTTGATAGAAGAGATTAAATATTATTAATTCATCTACTCACTCTAAATTTATTGAACATAATTATTTGCTAAAAATAATCACTTTTATGGAGTCCGTCCAATATCAACCAAAGAACCGTGTTGCAAGTAACTATTCAATCACAACTCGAGCCAAGATTAATAGTATGATTGTTTACATGAGAGAGACCATACAAGTAGAGAGCCTTATTACAAGGCAAAGGATCCTCTAAGATAGCCTTACACTTTCCATTCAAAGTACAATAGGAATTAGTGTCTATGGCTTCACAACATCAATTTTTCTCATGTGAGTATGAAAGCACAAATGGTGAGAAACATTTTCCCTTAAAATCACTATAACCAACATAATAGGCAGCGAAAGTAGAAGGAATATTAATATTCGTATTAAAAACATGATACCCTCCTACAGGGTAGAGGAGAGCGAATGTAAAGATGTGACGAGGATTACCTCATGAGTAAGAGAAATTCCATAGGGGACATATAGAATCTCAAAAAATTCCATAGACGCATGCCAGTGGACACCAAAATAACTCAACATAATAACAACAAAGAATAAACACACCAAATAGGAGGCATATTGAACAAATAAGCAGTGTATTCCCACGTTAGAAAGAGAGAGAGGGGCCACAAAATGGTAAGTAGAAGACTGCTAAAGTGCTTGAAAAGAAATGCAGGGAAAAGCTAAGGATAATACATCAGTTGTGACAAAGAAATATAAAGCCCAAAGGTAAGTAGAACACTGCTAAAGTGCTTGCAAGAGAAAGGAATCTATCATGAGCTAGAAGAAAAGATAGGAAGAGTGGCCTAGAAAGGAAAAGGATGGTAAGGCATAAGTGGAAAGCGCTACATCGAAAAGAAAGAGCTAGGTACAAAATCCATGATAAAGGAAATAATAGGGCTAAAAATATGGCATAACAACCACAAAAGGGGAGAAGGACAAGCATAAAGACATTAAGAGGTGCAATAAAAACAAGAAAGCATAAGAGAAGAGGTGTTTAATTATGCACTCATTTCTTAAATCATTAATGAATATTATATACTTTTATTTAAATTTATTCAATTGATAGATATCGTTTAAGTAATATATTGACGAAATTATTTTTTATGGCATAAAGAAAATTAGTTAATAGATTAGACAAACTATTGAGCAGAAATATTTTAACTTTCTCTTTTAATAAATACATATAGAAGAATAAGACAAGGAATTTTCTAATGAGAATGATTGGTTAAGGAGTGGTCATTGTATTTTATATTTTATTTAACTATTTATTTTCATATTAAAAAAATATTTTATGACAGACATGTTTTTGGGAACTACTGCACATGATATATGTTTTAATGTGTTTGACTCAAAATCTACATAGGTTTATCCAAATAAGGCATCAATTTTTTTTATTTTACTTCTATTGACCTAATTTTTTCATCTCTATTCAATTTTATTTAACTTGTTGATTTCAAAATAATCATTTCTTTTATGTTTTATTACTTATATTGACAACACAAAAATAACCATTTTGTTCAACTTTATTGTCTATATTAACCCTTTTCTTATAGTGTCATTCACCTCTATTATCTTTTTATCATGAACGATTCTAAATTCACTTTTATAAACCTATGTGAAAGTAGAAATTAAAATGATAATAAATTTTAGTGTCAAACAAAGTAAACAACAAAATACAAATATTAAAAACACAAACTACATTTAAAGTTAAAGGCACAAAAAAGGATTGACCACACAGTAGAGAAGAAACCTAACCAAATGATATGGAACCAAAAAAGTATCATATGCATAGAATAATAAGAATATTGAAAAGACCATGTTGAAACGAGGAAAATAGTTGTACAACTAACAATATATACTAGCCAGGTCACACTAAAATATCCAATTGTATCGCACACCAAAAGATCAAACTTTGTAATTATGTTTTTTAATGCAACCACAAGTTTAAAAAGTGCTATTTTCTTTCTAAACTAGTATGCTTATAGATATCAACCATGCAATAGCTTGACAAACAAAAAAAATATTTAGCATATAGATAACAACATTACAAAAGACATAGCTACAAAATCTATATTAGAGAAGATATGCCCCCAAAAATTAAACTATACATCAAGGAAGTTATCTTTTTGGTGAGATATGGGGTGTTTGATTTCATTAATTTGGTATATGCAAGTAGAGTCACATTTGTTGGTACTCTAATAAAAATAATTGAGATTAGGTCATATTTAGTGTATCTTACCTTTTACTTTATTTTCTTTTTATATGACAAAATATTATCTAAAAGAGGGGTAAAAATTTATTCAATCCAAAATAGAGCAATACAAAGTAGGGGCATTACACATCCCTGTCTATCTCCACTAATTGGTCCAACTTTTGTGAAAAATACGGGGGTGATTGACCCCTTTCCACAATATTCCAATCTTGCGA
The DNA here is from genome assembly GCA_007258455.2 of Sequoia sempervirens. NCBI lineage: Eukaryota > Viridiplantae > Streptophyta > Pinopsida > Cupressales > Cupressaceae > Sequoia > Sequoia sempervirens. The sequence continues at coordinate 7,318 of VDFB02321517.1, forward strand.
ATGATCAGAAGCCCATTTAGCCAAACAATCTGCAACCCCATTCCATTCTTAAGGAATTTACGACAAAAAGAAATAGAATCCAAGGAAGCACACAAATTAAGAATTTGTTTTACAATAATAGTCAAATACCAACTAACATCCTCTAATTTTTTCCTCTTCAACAAAGTCACCACCACCTGAGAATCAGATTCACAAATGATTTTCCTCCACCCAAGAGCATAACCATGCTCCACAACATATAAAATGGAAAGAGCCTCCATCACATTGTTAGTATACCAACCCTTATAAATAGAGAAGATAAACTCAATAGTCCTAGAGCTACTTCACCCAACACCACCAATGCTAGCATGACTAGGATTTCCATGAGAAGAACCATCTATGTTGATTTTCAGCACACCCTAAGGAGGAGGACACCAATGCCCCTCCCTATTTATCTTCCGAAGAGGATGTCGACATCTATTTTTCATGATCTGACTAACACTCTAAGTAGCACCCCTCTAAAGAGGAAGATTGAGATGAGTGCAATAGCCAACCTATCTAGGATCCACACCCTCAGCCAAGTCACACTTAGCCATAATAGTTTCTCCCAAAGAATGAAGAATATTCCACCACAAATGTTGGACAACCAGCTTCACATCTTGAAATTTTTTGTGATTCATCTCTAGATAGATATGCCAGATAATAAAAGTTGGTCCAAGAGCCCAAGTAACTTGAAGAAAATAGGTCTTAACAGGGGTCTTCCCCCCCCAAACAAAGAACTCCACCAAAGAAGAGACATGCCAACAAGCCTGGTTCCACACATCCCACTAAAGGTGCCAAAGCCTCCTACAAAAGGAACATTGGAAGAAGAGATGAGAGATGCTCTCCTCACTATTACAACACAAAACACACATCGAGGACCCTGAAACCCTCTCTTGCACAAGTTATCCCAAGTAAGACATCGGTTTTGGACCACCAACCACATAAAATAATTGCACTTGGGTAAAGAAAATTTATTCCACACTTGTTTCCACCAAGGAGCCTTAATGTCCCCAAACACCTGCTTAAGCAACTCATCATAACCCACTGAAATAGAGTACTTATTGGTTAGATAGATCAATGTTACTCCAAGCCAAAACATCCTACCCTACCATGGAATTGCATTCACATGATGCAAGAATTTGAGCCAAATCTTGCCTATCCGCCTTTGACCCTCCTGGAATCCAATCTAAGGAGTGCTTCCATCTAAGGCTAGTAGCCAGTTCAATATTCCAAATAGACTTATAATGCTCCACCATATTCCAACCTACAACAACAAAATGATCACACAAAGATTGGAGGTTAGGGTAAGTAGAAAGAATAGGAGGATGACCATCCTAAGAATCCTAGCATAAAAGATCCTGAGAACCCTTATGACATATACAAAAAAACCCTTCTTAACCAACTGAGCCCCTAATTTTAGGGTATTCCAAATCATAGATCCGCTACCTTATAAAGGGAAATGAGGAACATCCAAAGTGTTAACATCTATAAGATACTTGTTGGTAAGAATACGAGCCCAACATTGATGCTAACTAGTACACCAATGCCAATATAACTTGGTTGCAAGAGGTTTCCCATTGAGAACAACAAAACAAAATACAAGCCCCCCCTCTTTTTGCGACCTACATGTGTTTCCCACTTAACAAGACTCCACTTAGCCAACTTCAAGTTACCACTCCAAAGAAATTATCATGAGAGAGCATCAAATTCCCTCAGGAAATACAAAAGATCCACTTGAAAAAAAAACCTATAAATAGGGAGAGCCTAGATAATAGACTTTAGAAGAGTCACTCTCGTAGCAGTAGAAAGCCAATGATGATTGCAATGATTAACTTTACTATGTAACTTATCAAGTAAATTTTTCCAAGAAGACCTAGGTTTCCTACCAATAGCAAGATGTATTCCTAGATAGACAAATGAAAGAGACCCAATCTGAAACCTCAAAATATTAGCAATCCACCATTGAATGGCTTGGGGAGTATTAAAATAGAAGATAAAAGACTTGTGCTCATTGACTTTCTGACTCGAAGGAGTAAGGAAAATATCTAAAGCCCATCTAAAAGAAACTACCTCTTGAAGGCGAGCCCTTCCCATAAGAGAAGTGTCATCAACAAATTGAAGATGAGAGAGCTGCAGAAACCCATTTCCCCAACACCAACCTTGAATCCTACCCTTGGAAACCCATGACTTAAGAAATCTGCCCAAACCATCAACCATAATAATAAACAGATAATGGGAGAGAGAATCTCCTTGACGAAGGCCCCTAGAAGCCTCAAAAAGCTCAAAAGGTTCCCCATTCATAAGAAAAAACAGAGAGGAAGAGGTAACACAACTCATAGTCCAAATGACCTAATTTGGACTAAAACCAAAGCCCAAGAGAATTCTCTACAAAAAATGCCACTTAACTCTATCATAAGCTTTGGCCATATCCAACTTGATGAACATAGACTTCCCCTTAGAAGTCTTCATAGAGTGAATGACTTCAGAGGAAACCACCAACCCCATCCAAGATCTATCTACTAGTCACAAAACCTCCTTTCTCCTCAGAGGTAATAGGAGGAAGAAAAACTTTGAGCCTCTTTGCAATCAATTTAGTAATAATTTTGTACACCACATTACAGAGAGCAGTAGGGCAAAAGAATTTGAGTTGATCTGCACCTTCCTTTTTAGGAATGAGAACTAGAAAAGTAGAGTTCAAGGCATGAAACATTTAATTACTATGAAGAGATTCTTGGGAAACCTCCAACAAATCCGAACTTATAATATCCCAAAATTCTTGAAAAAAATCAATAGGAAAACCATCCGGACTAGGAGCTTTACCTTTATTCATCCTAAAAACAACCTCTTCCAATTCAAGCAAAGAAATCAGGTGGATGAGGAAATCATTCATTTCCTTGGAGATCAGGGAGGGAATGCAAGCAAGGATCAAATTCTCCTCATCTTCTATAGGGTTGAATCCTCAGAAAAAAGAGTAGAATAAAACTATCTAGCCTCACAAGACAAAGCCTATAAAGAAGAAATGTGGATCCCATCCGCATTGATGAGAGAGGAGATACAACTTCTATTGTGACGAGCCTACATAGAATGATGGAAGAAATAAATATTCCTATCCCCTTCCTGAAGCCAATCAATTTGAGCCTTTTGCTTCCAAAAAATCTCCTTTTGAAGCTCCCACTCCACCACTACTCTCATAGCCTAGGATTCTACTTGACCCAAAGCATCCAAAAAACCAAAATCCCAAGTTTGGCAAGTAATCACATCAAGGCGCACCTGGGCATTCCTCTTCATAACTTTAAGATTTCTAAAACTCATCCTATTCCATCTCTTAAGGTGAAATTTAACATACTAAAGTTTTTTAACAAAGGTGTACATAGTTGTACCATAACCATGGCTTCCATCACACCACCATTGGGCCATAAGATCATGCAAAGAAGACTCCCAAAGCCACATAAGCTGAAACTTAAAGGGAAGATTCTTGGGAGTTGTAAAAGAGGTTACTAAAAGTTTAGTTGGCCAATGATCATAACCCCTCCAATAAAGAATCTTAGAACTAGTAAGCAATCTAGGTCTCCCACCCAAAAACATGAAACAAGAAATCTATCCAACCTTTTAGAGACCGCTTCCTCTCCACTCTATCTATTATTCCAAGTGAAAACCCCATTGGAAGGCTTAACATCAATTAAAGCTAGCAAATACACAGTCTCTCGAAAAATATCAAAAGCAAGCCCAAGCCAAGGCAACCCACGTCTTTTCTCCTACAAGCTCAACACATAATTAAAATCAGTAGCTAAGATCCAAGGAAGATATGGAGCACATGATCTAACATACCTTATATGAGTCCAAAGCTGGATTTTTCCACAAATATCAATCAAGGAATAAATATTAGTAACCAAAATGGTCTCACCTATTTCCAAAGAAGAGGCAACCATGGAAATAGTAGAATGACTGGAAATCTACCAAAGAGGAGCAATCTTTCTTGGATCCCAAAAAAGAGCTAAACCCCTAGAGCACCCCTGAGAACCAATGCACTAACACTGATCAAAATACTAGATACGAGAAGCACACTGAACCATAAAATCAACTAAAATTTTAGTCTCTTGAACACAAAAAATATATGGAGAATGGAAAGCAACTAGATCATGAATAGACTTTTGATGGGAGGTGTTATTCAATCCCCTTACATTCCATGAGAGAACAATCGTAGGGTTGATGGAGAAAAGTGAGCATCAATGGGTTTAATAGACCTAGATTCCACCAACAAATCTCTAGTACATTTAATCTTCACAAGATCCTTCTTGCGGACACTTTTAGAAGAATGCTTAGCCAATCCCTTCATAAGCATGCATTTTTGCACCCCCAAGGCTAGAGAATAACCCTTTCTCTTACCAAAAAATAGCCCCTCCTTTTCCAAATATGCCAAAACAATATCATCATCATCCTGTATAAGACCATTCAGAGATATACCAGATGATCTTGCATACCTTCTGATAAATGAATATACTGACTGGATCCTTGTCTCTACCCCACATCACAACCCATATCAACAGCATCAGAAGGCACATGTCTGACAAGATTCCTTCCTCCAAGGATGAAGTGTCCAACACCTCAAACCAATTAAAGTCCTCTTCATTCTTCCTATCCTTGAACGATCTCTTTTGACCATGACCCTTAACCTGAGGCTTAATTGGAAAAAATCCATCTTTATCCAATTCACCTTCCATCATGGACAATTTCCCTTTATCCTCCTTAACAACTTTTAGAGTCGAAGACGAAGGGGTGGAATTAGAAGGAGGAGCCTTATTAATCCTAGGACATTGCTTCTAAATATTTCCATACTCATGACACATCTGACAATGAAAAGGAAGGGATTCATAATCAAGCTGTTGAATCCAAGACAAAGAACCAAGACAAATTTCTAGAGAATCTGGTAAGGGATTATTCAAATCAACCTCCACACAAATCCAAGCAAAAGAAATAACCTTATTTTTAAGGGTTTTTTGAGCAACTATAGCAGGATTACCAAGGAGAGTAGCAATCCATTGTAAAATATATTCTCTCCAAAAATCTAGGGGAATCCATGACAAATAGACCCAGACAGGAACCCTCAACGACAATTCATTAGCTAAATTAAAACCCCTATGCCAGGGTTTGATAAACAATCCAACATGATTATAAAAGTAGGGTCCTCCCTCAAAAACCCAATTCCTATAAGCCATATTGGAAATAACAACCACAAAATAATTGTTTACAGCCACCATTAGCTCCATGTTGCCCTCAACCTACCATGTATTCCTAATCCAAGCATCCAAAGTTGGCAGAGGAATACGGATCCCAAGAAATTTGTAAATTAAATCATGTCTACTGCAATAAGAAACATCATCAGCCACATATTTAGGAGAAAGAACCAAGACCAAATGATCCTGAATTTTGGGAAAAAAACCATTCACTTCAGATTAGGGCCCTCCCCCACATAAAATGAATCAGACTGTTGAGCTTTCAAACTCGATGAAGATCCATTGTGAAACACACCACGATCAGCCACCACTAGACTAGTAGAAACCAAACACTCTTCCATAATCCAAACACACCATAGGCCTCACCCAAGGACAACCAAAAATAAGAAAAAATCCCCTAAAAGGAACACAAACCCCACCCCCAAAGAAGAAAAAAATCCACCCTTACATGTAGAAAAAGAACCACCCCACTCTGAAACAACCAAATATAAACCAATGCAATAGAAAAAGACCCTCCCCAAAAGCTTCAAATGTCCCCCAAACCAAGCACCAATGCACAATCACAATCTGTTTACCCAAAAACACATGCAGAGGAAGAGAAGGACATGTAGGCCCGAGCTCAAAGGTCGTGGGCAAGCAAACCCGCGCTGCACAAACCACACACACCCAACATTGTTCAATTATGTTCACCATCTGTATATGACAAAATATTAACAAAAGAAAAATTGAAATGTGTCTAGGAAGTTTTCTTATCTTCAAAATTTCATCTTTATTATCTCATTTTCCCACTAAATATTACCACTCTCAAATGTTTGATATAGGTTATTCATTATAGACATAATATTTTTCCAAAGTCCATGTTATTTAAATCATAATTTTTTTGAATAACAATGTTAAAAAATTTAAATCAATTTTTTGGACCATACTCCATAATCCATCATGATGAAAAAGAGAAGAACAATTCCTATTATCCAAATTTTCTACCTATTGACCTTAAATTCCTTAAATTTTTCAAGAAGCATGCTTTTTCTAAGCTAGATTTCTTTAATATTTACTCTAAATTGATAGTTGATGTTGATTTTTAAGTGATTCAATAACTATCCTCATAGATATTACACTAACCTCACTCTCTATTTTGGAATTCAATTTAAAGATTAAATGTGGAGCCCATAGGTAAATTTTCTTTCAATTTGTTTAAATTATCTAGCCTACCTCTAAAAATTGGAATACCACTATGATTTCTAAGTTTGTGTATGCTATTTTCCTATAAATTAATCTACCAAAAAAATATAATGACTATAATAAGTTCATGGAATGGAGGAAATCCCTACAATTCTCTACATGCTTATTTTAATTACTCCAACATTAAAAGTTATAATCATTTTTCTAATATGTTCATGATTTTAAATTATAATAGATGTAAGAATTGACATGAATTTTATTTTAAAGAACTGTGAATTCAACTCTTCTATATTTGCAACAAACACAATGGTGTATATTTTATATTTACTTTTTACACTATAAATAAATTTTATTAATGATTCCTAATAAAAAATGGTCGCTACTATAAAGATTTCATCATAAAAATCAATCAAACAAAAAATAGTTCTACCTAAAAATTTATTACTAGACATTAAAAAATATAAAGTGCAACAATTGCCATAAAGTCCTCATAATCATATAATCTTCTATTAAATATTCAAATTTATGCTAAGAAATGGTTTAAAGAGCTTTATGATGTTGTGACACCCATACGATTTGTTATGTTTTCTTGACAGCTCAGATACTTTGTTAGACTTTATTATATGTTATTGTTATTCTATCGCTGACAGTGGAGCGAAGATAGACTATATTGATCTGTGATGGCACATTATTTACATGGTGATTATGTTATTATGCTTTATGTTTGCATAGATGCTTAGTTGTGATGATATTTCTATATATGCTTATTTTAGTTTAATTGATATATTATCTCGTCATTCGATGTGACATTGTATTGGTGAAGAGAATAGTATTGCATCACTCACTTGCGAGTGCCTTGTGATTTCCGCAATTCTCTCTTCACAGTGTGTATGAAATTACTATCTGTATACATGTATGACATTTGTTTGGTTGCAAGATTGCAAGTACAGGACATTAGCTTCACCTGGTTTCACAGGTCTGAGCGTGTCCACTACTCAACAGTGATATTGGGATATAGTAATGGGTTACCTAGTCATACCTTTACCCTAGTACAGTGTGTTGTTAGTTTGAGTTTTGGTCTTAGCCTTATCATTGTTGTTCTGGGTATTTTATTATTGTGCAAGTTTAATTTGGTAGATTAAATGTGTTTTGATTTATATATTTAATTAATTGAATTATTGTTGTGAAGGCTTTAGAATAAATAAATAAATTAATATAATTTAGTTATGTTGTTGAGTAATTTTTATTATTAAAATTAAATGGTAATTAAATAAATAAGAGTATTTAAATTGGTTGCAATTAGTAAATTGTTTTATTTTATTTAAATGCATGTGGTTGGAAAATATCTTTGGTTGTTGAGGGAAAAGATATTTTGTTGGGATAATTCTGAGTTAGAAAATTGTTATCTTATTGTTGAAAATTGATTCTCGGAGGAAAATATTGGAAAAAGTGAAGAAAGTTGTGTCATGGGAGTTTTTGGTGTGGGTTGTTGAAAATTGGAGCTCGGAAATTGTGGATCTCTTTGAGGAATTTGTTTTAGAATTTTTTCTGTAGAATTCTTTGCTGTGTACTATTGTGTTTTCTAGCAAGAGGCAATTGCACTAGAGGAAGCTTTGGCTACTTTGGAAAATTGAAGCTACAGAGAAGCTCGACAACATTTCTTGAGCCAACATTCTTCTGGAACAGGTTCCTTTATTGTTTTTGTGAATTAAGAATTGAAAAGTTGTTTATTTTATTGTAATACAATTTGGAAAATGATAGGAAAGGATTTACAATACTATAGAAGTTCTTGTTTCTTTTTGTTTAAAAAGATTTCCTGAAAGAGGAACCTCTATACAAAACAATTAAAAATCCTTTGTGTTGTTTGTTCATTCAAAATAAATTGATACAAAAGAAAATTTAGATTTCTGTAGAAAACCTTCATTCTATTTTGTTCTCCCTATTCTTTTTGGTTATATGAGAAAAATGAAATTTCTAAGCTTTCTGTAGAAAATTTCCTCTCTGAAAGAAAAAAGTTAATTGCTCAACATGAACCTGTGATTGGATTAATTGCATATAAATATATATATATATATATATATGTGTGTGTGTGTGTGTGTGTACATATATATTGAAATATATATATGCATACATACATATATATATATTATATAAATATTTTGTGTTAATTAAATAACACTTTGAATTTATTGGAGAGTGAATTCGTAGAGTCACTGTACGGCGGAAATTCATCATAGTAGATTTTTTTTAAAAAAATATGTTAGTGATTGGGGGCCAGGGGTTGAAACCCCCAACCGCACCCATATAGGGGTGCGCTGCTATGTGCAACACTCCCCACACCTATGTGGGGGAAGAGCTTCCCACAGGCAGTGAACCCCTGTGTGGGGAGGCTAGGGCCAGGGCTACGCCATGTGCGTGTGTGTTTATTATGCTGTGTTTTGTTTTATTGTTGGGATTTCAATTTTTCATATATATATTATTAATGATATATATGTTATATATAATATATATTTATTATATATAATATATGTATTTAAAGTTAAATGTATTTTATATTATTTATAAATAATATGTTTATTATATTTATATGTATATATGTATATTTGTATATATATATTTATATATATATAGATATATTTAAATATAGCTATTTAGATTGTTGTTTTTTTTTAAGATAGTAAATGATTTATTTTAATGAAATATTAAATGGGTAAGTGCATGCAAGCACCAGTTGTTATTTTATAATGAAGTGATTTTATTAGTAAGATTGGGATTTGTTTTATCTATATTTGTGGATTCAGAAACTGAACTTTTGTTTTAAATCGTTATGGATTTATTAAATGGAATTATATTTAAATGGTGCATTTTAATAGGTGAAATTGATTGTAATGGATTTAGGAGATCCGAATGATAGCATTTGTTAATTGCTTGGTGTTGTGTTTATTAAAGCACGTGCTTTCTATAATTGTGTATTGGAGGAAAAGTAATTGTTATTACAAGAATCTAAGTCTTATAGAGTTGTATTTTGTGAAAAGGGGTTGTTGTAACTTTAGTTCACCCTTTGATATTTCTTGGGTAGTGCACATATTGGGTTTCAGTATTGGACATTCATAGAGATGTGTTACCTTTTGAGGTGTATTGGTTATTGTTGTCAGTTCTTAGTGCATTGTCTACTCTTGGCATGTAGTTTGAGTTATGTGTTTTTAATAGGGGAGTGGATTTCAGCGAGGGATGGAACACAAAGTGGTCCTAGGACAACTCGTGTGGAATTTAGTATAATCAACTGGAAATTAAATAATCTATTAGCTTAACACATTTAACAAGATAATTATCCTCGCTCATTGGCTCAAGGGCTTATGTGAGACTTAAGATGAGTCGGGAAGGCCTGGAATGGCTAGATCATTATCTTGTCTTCTCAAAAGATAATTGATTCCACATTTTTGTGCATGTGGGGCCGGAATCATGAGAGGTTACTAGGATAACCCTAGAGGGGGGTTGGGACCTAAGAAGATCTCCTTTGGACAACCAATGCAACCTTTGTGATGACACTCCTCCTATGACAACACTCAGTTTATTATATTGTTTTTGTACTTGATTCTATGATTCTAGAAGCAACGTGACCATTGTCCTTGTTACTTGTACTGTGATTATTTTATTTATGGCCTGTGTCTAGAGGTAGTAGGATTGTCTCAGTTAAATTTTACTACCTCTTAGCATGGGGGTTGGGCCTACGGGTACCATATGGTTGGGTGGTGTGCTTCTTACACTGTTGAGTTTCTCTTCCTGTTCGTGATGGCGAGATCTTCTTGTTCGAGGATCTTGTGTAGTTCTATGGAGTTGTTCTTCTATTTCTTCATTGTAACTATGGATCATTATGTATAATTGTAGTACCCCATTTGTATCAAGGTGAACCTTTGTGATGTAATTGTAATTATATTTTTGATCTATTCATTATTGGATTTAATGGTGTATTGAATGTTATGTGGTGTTGTATCTGTGGAAATATGTTCTTTATATTCTATGAGTTAGAATTATCTTGGAATGGATTAAGGCTTTAATGTATGTTGTATCTTTAGTTTAATGTTCATATACTATGGTTGGTTTAACTTTGTTCGTAATGGTATTCACATGTAGACGCGTTGTGTGGCCTAGAGGATGTATGTGGTTAGAGTAGGATACTTTACTCATCTTGTTATACTTTTTTAGAAAATAAAAATTAGTTGTGCTTCCACAGTGCTGCATCGTCCTCTATGTTGCAGGATGAGGTTTTACACTTAGTATCAGAGCCTGGGTTTAAACACTGGGTACTCTGGGTTAAATTGGGAACCATTAAGTTGTTTGTGTAGGATTTATGTTGCATATCTTATCTTACACCTTGGTGTGTTTGTGCAGGATCATGCCACCTAGGAGAGGTCAAGGTCGTGGTCGTGGCCATGGAGGCAGACACGGGGGTAGTCAGCAGAACTCACCTCTGCCTGTTTCTCCTGATTTTGACCATGAGGAGCAATAGGCTTCTTAGAAAATTTTGGGAGATGGTATTCAGAATCCGGATCTGCCAAGGATCGAGGGTGCACAGTTGCATCAGTTATTGGAGGAGACTCTTACCCATCTTGGGCCAAGGAAGGAGGTAGATCGGATTGTTGTTAGAGAGAGGGATGTACCAACTTAGTCAGATGCAGTTGTAGCTACACATATGAGGGATTTACTTAGGGCTTGACCCCCCATATTTGATGGATTAGGCAGCAACTTAGAGGCAGAGACCTAGTTGATTGACCTGAATAGATGCTTTATGCACCCATATGGTAGCAATACTAGAGCCAGATGTGCGATTATGCACCTGAGAGGGTTTCACTCCACATGGTGGAGATTGGAGGAGCAAAAGCTCCATATTGATATTGGTATTGTATCTTGGGAGATGTTTCTAGAGAGGTTTTGTGCCATATTTCTCTCAAATCATTGGTGATAGCACCGTGGGGATGAGTTCCACACTCTATGGTAGATGACTATGTTAGTGGAGCTATACGAGCTTCATTTTTTTGAGCTCAAACAGTACGCAGGCATAGGTGACGATGAGGGCATTTTGGTGCAGCACTTTCTTCGGGGCTTAAATGCCTAAATCAATGGAGGTGTGCGGGTTTTCAAACCCAATACCATGGAGGTGGCAATAGATAAGGCTAGACTTACTGAGGAGAATTTGGCGATGGCCTTAGGTGGTCATGTTGGAGTACAAGTGGGCATTACTTCAGCCGCAAGGACTAGTGCATGTAATGGATAGCCGCAGGGAGTTGGACCACCCAGGGCACAACACACACCAGCACAGAGTGGACAGTACCAGAACTCTCAAGGAAAATGAAAGGATTTTCCACCTAGACAGAATGATAGATATCAGACAGGGGGTGATCAAAATTGGAGGCATGTTAAACGCTTCAGTAATGCACAGCCAGTGCAGAGTTCTCAGTCTACCTTTAGGGGTAGTGTTTAGCAGTCCAGTACACCTTTTGGTGGTAGGGGATATGGTAGAGGTATTGGGTGTTTCACTTGTGGCCAACAGGATCACATAGCTCGGAAATGTCCCAATAAGGGCACGTCAGGATATACGTAGAGGCCAGTGGTGTCAGAGCCAACTGTAGGGGATGCAGGCAGATGACACCATGTATTTGTTGCGGTTGATAGCTACCAGGCTAACCACCAGAGTACAGTGGTGGAGACTATAGGTATGTTGCAGGGTAATCAGGTTACCATATTGTTTGATTCAGAAGCCTCTGACTCATTTATTTCATCATTCGTTGTGGTACGTGATAGACTAGGAGCAGTGAGGCATGAGGGTAAGTGGCAAGTTGAGTTAGCATCTGGTGCTAGGGTTGCAGTACATTCCTTTGTACCAAATTGTAGAATGGAGATTGATTCTTTCCACACCACTATAGATCTTTGTGTTATACCATTAGGTTCTTATGACATAGTGCTATGGATGGATTGGCTTGATGCTCACAGGGTCGTGATTGATTGTTGACGCAAGTTGATACTATGCACTGATGCATTAGGCAGTGAGGTAGAGTTAGTAGGGATCCAAAGGCCTATATCTTTGAGAATGATCTCAGCTATGTAGTTGAGAAGGTGTGTTTGAAAGGGGTGCCAATTATTTTCTGTTACAATAGATGATTTGGAGATGGGGGATAGAGAGGAGAAGTTGTTCGTAGATAGCCACCCCATACTTTGGTAGTATGCAAATGTTTTTCTAGATGATATTCTAGGGATGCCACCTCAGCATGACATAGACTTCAAGGTGGATCTTTTACTTGGTTTTCAACCCATTTCATGAGCACCTTACCACATGATGACTTAGGAGCTTAAGGAGCTCCGCCTACAGCTTGAGGAGTTGTTGGAGAAGGGGTTCATTCGCCCTAGTGTATCACCTTGGGGAGCACCAGTGATCTTTGTGAAGAAGGATGGATCTCTTTGTCTTTGCATAGATTACCGATAGTTAAATAAGGTCACCATCAGGAATCGATACCCTCTACCTAGGATAGATGACTTGTTTGATCAGGTCAAAGGTGTGACAGTATTTTATAAGATTAATCTTAAGTCGGGATACCATTAATTATGGATTGTAGAGGCTGATATTCATAAGACAACATTTTGCAAACGATACGACCACTATGAGTTCATAGTGGTACCATTCGGGTTAACGAATGCGCCATAAGTATTCATGAACCTGATGAACGGATTTTTTTGCACGTATCTGGATAGGTTTGTAGTGGTATACCTTGATGACATTTTGATTTATTCTAGGACTGTTGAGGAGCATGAACACTTGAGATAGGTATTGCAGTGTCTAAGGGATAATAAGTTGTATGCCAACTTGTCTAAGTGTGAGTTCTTCAAAACTGAGGTCAAGTACCTTGGTCATGTTATCTCAGGAGAGGGAATTGTAGTGGATCCTGCAAAGATCGAGGCAATCATGGATTGGCATGCGCCCACGAATGTGGCAGAGATACTGTGTGAACCCCAGTCCTAATACTTGCAAAACAACATGAACAAACACATTAGATTAGAGATTGCAATCAAGAATAAGGATTCCCCATGAAATCCATTAACAAAGCTCAAATTAGGAAAAAACAATGAAAAACACAAGGAAATAACTATAAAAGAGATTGAATCCTAATTAAGCTAGCAAACTCATGATCCCATGGGGGAATTGGTGCCAATTTGATGTGAAAATTGGCCCTTTTCCCAACTCCTATGATGCAAGCTTGATGTGTTGATGATATTTGATCCACTTGGATGAAGGATGATGAATGATCCAAGCTAAAAACCTGCATAACCTAGCTAAGATTCAAGAATGATGGATGGAATTTGATAGATATTTGAGCATGGTAACTTTGCATAATTTGTGGATGATCAAATGAGGAGTGAAGCCTCTTATTTATAGATGAGATTGATGGATGAATGTCCAAATTTGAGCAATGTGGGACTAACATTCATCCAATGGCAAGATGCCACTTGTCAACCCATGAGTGGATGGAGGATGTGCAAGTTTTGAGGATTGCGCCAATAAATACCTATTTTTGAATTTGAATTTTTTTGAAATGACTTGCAAGAGGGAAGGGAAAATGCATTAAATGCCACTTGGATAAAGGAAAAGGACATGTAAGATAGAGTAAATGCCTTGTTGTATGTACATGTCAACTTGGATTTTTGAATTCAAACTTGAAGAATATTCCAAAAAGATGCCTTGTTGAGGAAAATAGAGATTTAATAAATTAATTAAATCTATTTTCATGTGCAAGTGGTAAATGCTGGAGGATGGGACATGATAAGAGATTAAATTAATCAAGGTTAATTAATTTAATGAAGGGGATTAAGATGTGACAAATTTGACTTAGATTTATGGATTTATTTAAATTAAATATGAGAAGAATGTGGTAAGAGATTAATTAAATAAATAATTTGAGTTATTTAATTAAAAGAGATGATGTTAGATTAAATTAAATAAGGTTTTAATTTATTTAATTTAATAGATAGACTTTAGAGATTTAATTAAATAGCATTGACTATTTAATTAAATGGGGATAATTAGATCAGATTTCAATTGATTTAATTAACAAAAGAGAGAGACTTAATTAGATAAAATGATTTATTTAATTAAAGGAAGGAAATTGACGAATTTAATAAAATAAGGAAACTTGATTAAATGGTTAGACCGAGGGATGATTTAGGATGAAACGATGTTAGTAGTCAGGATCAGATGTATAATGTCAATTGATACATTTCACGTGTCTACATTTTTCCCCTCTTTGAAGCAATGCACTTGTTGCGTTGGTTCAAAGAATAAACAATCTCGATCAAAGCCAAAAAAAATTGTTTTTTTTTAAATCTTGCCCCACTACTGCCTGGCGAGAGAAAACATGCCAATATATTTCCCCCTCAAGAGATTGGATGAAAATTTCAATTTTTGGTTGATCTCGCGAAAAAAGAGGACAAGGTGCCCGATAGGTCCAAAAGGGCTCCAAGAGGCCAAAAACGTGTCTAAACGCAATAAAATGATGTAAAACAGGCCTCAACTAGACAAAAACGGCTTCAAGGGTCCAAAACCCTAGCATGATTGCCAATTAGGGTGAAAAAACTCTAATTTTCAATCTTAAAAGGGGTTTGAGGGGTCACTTTCAATTCATTTTCACACACATCCATTAGCAACCTTGTGATTTGAGCTCTGACCTCCTGACAATATGGTGCAACGACAACTTCTGATGCATATTTCTAATCAAGTCTGAACGTAGCAGCGGCCACCTGACATTGGGGCACTGGTAAGTGATCCTTACTTGAGCTTTGTTTTTTTATTTTTAGCCTTCATTTAATGCTTTCAAAGTCATTCCTTCTACAATGCCACTATATAATGCCACTCATAAATCAAACTGCATCGCTCGGTGTCAAATTGCATTGCAGCCGCCGCTGAGCTCGTGGCTGGCAGGGTGATTTCCAAACTGCAACGTGGCAGTCCTATTTCTTTTCAAAGTGTGTCGCTGGGAAGGAAAGAGCATCATGGTGGTGGGCTTTCGGCCTTTTTTTCCCTAGTGTTAGAGTTTCATTAAAAATCAAACTGTGACGCCTTCATGGATTGCAATGCTGGAGAGGTTTCTTGGACACCCGACGAAGATTTTTTCAAAAAATTTAACATGATGACCCTTCTTGATGTAGGATGCGGCGAGGGAGCTCTACTCCCGAGAGAATAGGTTGTAGGATCTATTTGGGTATTTGTGGGACCTAAGCAATAGAGACCATGATTGACTTTGAGATATG
This sequence comes from Sequoia sempervirens, assembly GCA_007258455.2. Classification (NCBI taxonomy): domain Eukaryota; kingdom Viridiplantae; phylum Streptophyta; class Pinopsida; order Cupressales; family Cupressaceae; genus Sequoia; species Sequoia sempervirens. Next base: position 23,052 of record VDFB02321517.1, read on the forward strand.
GGGCTATGGTACATCGCCTACGCAGTGCTCATTTGCACTCACCTGGGGATGTTGTCAGCGCTTACTGAGAGATGGCACAATGAGACCTCTTCATTTCACCTTCCCACCGGGGAGGCCACCATCACCCTGGAGGACATTTGGCACATTTTGAGATTGCCGATTCATGGTCAGTGGCTCATTTTTTATATGGATGAGGGGCGGGATGCCTGCCACCGAGTCCTCGCCACAGAGGACATCGTTATTTGCGAGGGGAAAATCAAGCTCAAGCGACACTCGACCCCAGCACCTCCCTTCTACTTGGTTGTTGTAGCTATTATTTTGGGTCTCGTTGCCCCAGATAGATGAGGCTGATACTTTAGTCCCAGTTGGGGACTCTGCTGGAAGCGTATGGTTCATGACAGGCCAGTTTGTTTTGCTTAGGGGTTGGTCCTTCTAGCCTCTCTTTATAGGGATCTCCATGAGTACATCTACCTTGACAGAAATGCACTCAGAGTAAGCATGACTCTTCTCCATGTATGGGTATGGGAGCACATTGTTGTCCTTCAACCACTGATTGTTACAGTTTTGATGATGCCAGACGATCCCCTCGTATGGCACTATAGAGGTGGTGTGTCCTTTACACACACAGGTGAGCACGGGATCTCCTATTGGAGGAAGGTCTTGGATGAGATGCAGGTATTTACATGGCATCCATACCTTGGTCGACCCAGATGGGCTGGCAATGCAAATCCATTTTTCTTTTCCCACCAAGACCGCTACATGCAGGGGTGCGAGCATACGATGATTAAGAGATACATGCCTAGGCACATGCAGCGTTAGTTTGGTGAGCCCTAGGATCGGCCCGATGATGATTATGTGACTGTCTTCACCCACACCATGTCACAGGTTTCATAGGGATAATACAGCCCTACCTCGGAGGTCATCAATAGTTTCAGATAGTTAGTGGCTAGGCCATGGACCTATGATTAGGGGCCTGCAGATCCAAGCATGAAACAGGCATACAAGGATTGGTTCCGAGCTCCCCTTCATTTGACTATTCTAGGAGTAGTCCTCGATCGGCAGAGAGTGAGAGGCAGAGGGGGAGGACGAGGATAGAGGGATGGTGCACATCATGAGCAGCCAGCTGGGTCTCTAGTTCAGCCAGATCCAGTCGATGTGCAGATGCAGGACCAATAACAGGTGCTGCTAGGTGTACCACCATTGGCTGAGGATCAGCCTCAGGTATAGCCTCCATGAGAACAACCAATAGTGTAGCCAGTAGTGTAGGTGGATCCCTGAGATGCGTTGATTGTGCAGCTACAGGCCCAAGTGCAGACTGTGATAGGGGAGAGAGATCAGGCTAGGACTGAGAGAGATCAGATCAGGGCCAAGAGGGATCAGGCCCTACAACAGAGACAGGCTGCAGAGCTATAGGAAGCTATAGAGCTAGGCCAAAGATAGTAGTTGGAGAGCATGGCGGCCTCCTCCTCTCAGAGTATAGTGTCCATCCGGTCTTATAGGGATGTCATCTGAGAGGCCGAGTACTATCAGATGCATTATTATGAGGCCATACCTAGAGCAGCATGGGTCCCAGAGTACTCACAACGAACCAGCCACAGACCAGCAGAGGGTCACAGTGACAGGGGTGAGGGAAGCATACAAGGGGGTAGACCTTGATTGAGATGATACTTTTGGTGCCTTATGGGCTCCTTTTTGTACTAATTGGCACACATCTACAGTGATCCGATTATTTTGTACTATGATAGTTACATTATTGATGATATATATATGAGCCAATGATGATTTTGATGTGATGTGATGTGTACCATTTATTTATGCATGGATGGATGATTTTATTTCTATATGTTGTACAATGATGTTATGGTGTTATATGATGCTTTTATGGATGCATTTATTTCTGATGATATATGCATTATGTAATGATTATGACTAACAGATTTATATTATGTTGACCTATGATATGCAGATGTATTTATGTGATGCGTAATGATGTTGTCTATATGATCTATTTATGTTGATGCAAATGGTGATGTGATATGTGATATGGAATGTAATATGCAAAATGATATGGTGATGATCTATGTTGTATACACAAAATAATATGAATCCTGCTTATATATGAAATTATTATGGATGGATGTAAGCTTTGCATGTAATGGATTTTGTATGTTCCTATTTATGTTGATGTTTTTGATGCTATTTGTGAGATGGTATGGATGATTAGTGGACGATATAATGCAATGTAAATGCAATGGTCGTGTTTTGTATGATGATGTAAAATGAGATGGTTTTTATAAGATGCTTAGAATAACAAATATTATTATCCTAAACATAGTAACTAATAATGTAATGTATGTGATGCATTTTATGTGATGTACTATATGTAATGTTATGATGATGTTTTATGCAAAATGAACTTAATGTGTGAGATGACCTTATGATGTTATGCCAATATGTATGCAATGGATTATCTACGATGTTTATGTACCTATTATGTATGATTATGCAATAGGTGGTAATGTTTATGCAAATGAATGTTATGCAATGATTTATGTGATAAATGCAATGTTATGCAATGTAATGGATGTAATGTAATAAAATGCATGCAATGTAATAATATGGATGCGCTTATTTATGAAGAATGCTTATAATAACATGTTTATATGATGATGGAAATTCAATGCATATGTTTCCTATATGATACGTTTATGCAATATGCTAATGATTTGTGGATGCAGGATCGATGACGATGATGATGATGATGATCAACTGCCATAGTACCTTGTTAGTACGGCGAGCAAGAAGAGAAGTCATTTCAACAAGACATAAGATGATGAAAATGAAAATGATGATGATTACTTGCCGAGGAATTGGGATTTTCAAAGGGCCAAATTTTATTATATTTGATAACACACGTGGTACAATACATCAAGGTATAGATAACTAGGATGGCATTGTACCTAGTGTGATGGACTTTGACTTGACAAATAGATAGAACTATCCTTGTTCACACTTGACATATGAAAACCTTGCTAGGATACACTTCAGAAGTTTCAAACACCTCAGACCAAAAAATGAAAAGGTATAACCTATCAATGCAATAGTCAACAAGTTGCCCAAAACCTCCTCCATACATACCTAACAAAGCAAGTATTTGTTGAGGTTATATTACAAGAACGTCCAACAAGCACAACAGACAAAAGATAATGATTGTTGCCCCATTCCTATTTCTCTAAATCCTCTATTTGGATATCATCGAGAAGTCCTTGGAATGAGCACAATAAGATAAGACAAAAGATAAAGACAAAGTAAACAAAAAAGCGGATGTTCTTCAATACCGCTAACCAAAAGGGGATGTGTTTTCTAAGGATAAGGACCAAAACTATTGCCAAAAGATAATGCCCATTGTAGGAAGGATTCATCCTAGGACATGTTAGTGGATGGTGGCACATCATTTCATTTATCCAAAGCATTCTAAATGATGATTGATATGGGACCAATTGGATGATGAGTTACCAATACAAATAGTTGACCAACTTGTTTACACACTAACTTAGACCTAAGACTTGATGTTTTGAGTTTTTCACTTTTGACCAACTAGACTTGTTTCTGATTATCTCACTAAAGATTGAGGATGATGATCATTTATTATGAGTGATGTAATTGCAGGTGCAAGCGAGATGAGATGGATGGATTTTTTCAAATATTTGGATGTTTTTGATCTTTCTGAGATGTTTTGAGGCTGTTTTTGGTATTTTTGGAGATTTTCAAATGTTTTGATTTTTTATTTTTTGATGTTTTTGGGGTTTTCTAAGATTTTGACCAAGAGACTAACCTAAAGACTTATCCTAGGGGCCTCAGGGGCTGATCAACAGATTAGCCTTGCCTACGTTATACACATAGAGAGCACAAAGTTCGACTAACGACTTGTCGCTTTACAGATGATGATATACATGATGAGATGTCAGTTTATTATGACGGACTCCTAAAGGACTAACCTAAGTGTCTCGGGGGATGATTAAAGATCAACCTTGCCTACATTCAAAGCTCAGAGATGACGTAGTTTGACAAGATGACTTTATTTTTGACTTTTTGACCTATTTTTGGGATTTTGATATGTTTTGAATGTTTTTTGGATTTTCTAATTTTCTGATTTTTTTCATTTTTTGATTTAAGGACTTTAAGAACATACACAAATCCGATTCGATAAAAAAATGCCCCCAATGTGATGTAATAGACTACTCTGATAAAGACAGGACAAACTAACCTTGAGGATGGGTTGAGTAGTACTAAGAGGGATCATGATATGAAAACAGGACCAAGCTATGGTGTAGATGTAGGTGGATGAGTGATGGATGGAGATCTGAATGCAATGGATGCTGGAAACACAATGGATGGATGATGCAGAACAAGTGATAAAGATCCTAGTGGATGGAATGTGCTTATTTACACAAGGTGCCTATTTGCCAATTTTTCACCAAGGTACTTTCCCAAAGTGCCACCGAAGTGGTTTTCACTAGAGGACGATTTTTTTCTTTATTATTTTCAATCCATTTTTTGGATTTTTTTGGATTTTTTGCTTTTTTGATTTTTTTATTGTTACCAAGATGCCTGTTTGCCAGGTTTTTGCCATTCGAAGTAACCATTTTTTAGGACATTTTCTGATTTTTTGGATTTTTTGGTTCTATACCTTAAAAAATTTAGGCATAAAACTTTTTAAGATGAGAGCTATTCATGGGCTCTTACAGAGGTTCCCCTTTGGGTGTTGATAACTGATATGCCCCTAACTTATAACTTGTGATAACGAATGGTCCCAACCAATTAGGTTCAAATTTTCCTTTTCTACTTGGGTTTGGGATATTCTTCTAATTCTCTTTTAATTCCAGTTCTCTAACTTGGAAGGTCTTGCTTTGGATTTTCTTATTATAGCTCCTTTTGAGTCTATTCTAATAGACTTGCAAATGATTCAAAGAATCTATACGTCGCTCATCCAGTAGCTCCAGCTCATTTAGTCTTGATACTTGGTACTCTTCATTTGTGATGAGGTTTTATAGTGATATCATAAGTTATGGGAGCTCGATCTCAATGGGGAGTACTACCTTTGATCCGTAGACCAAGGAGAAAGGGGTGGCACCGGTGGGTGTGTAGATACTAGTTCGATAGGCCCAAAGGGTGGGATTAAGCTACAAATGCCAGTCATGACCTGCATCATTGATTGTTTTCCTAAGGATTTTTCAGAATGGTCTTTTTTGTAGCTTCTGCTTGGCCATTTCCTTGGGATATTATGGGGTGGAGAAGCAATGTTGGATTTTGAATTTTTCACATAAGTCACGAACATCCTAATTCTTAAATGGTGTCCCATTATCTGAGATAATGGCTTGCGAAACACCATAGCAGTAAATGAGATAGTTCAAGATGAACTTTGAAATTTTCTTCCCAGTTATATACATCATGGGTATGGCTTCCACCCACTTAGTAAAGTACTCCATTTCTGTTATGATGAATTTTTGGCCGTTAGATGAAGTGGGTGTGATTTTTCCAATGAGATCAAGTCCCCACTGCGAAAAGGGCCATGGTGTGACGATGGGATGAAGCTCTTGAGCTAGAGCATGGATGAGGTCCCCATGTTGCTGACATTGTAGACACCTTCTGGCATAGTCGTGTGCTTCTCATTCCATTGTGGGCCAATAATACCCCATCCTCAGCATTTTCTTGGCTATGGTCATCCCACTCGAGTGTGAACCACAGATACCATTATGTACTTCAGTTAGAGTGTTTAATGCCTCCTCGGTGTTTAAGCAACACAGTAAGGTTCCTTCTATGCTTCTACGATATAGGGTATCTCCTAGGATGACAATCTGGATGCATTTTTTACAAAGGTTCATTTTAGGTTTGATGGTAATTTAGTGGGTATGACTCCTATTCGAAGGTATGTGTAAATGTCGTGGTACCAAGGATCACCAGGACCAACGAATTTGCACACAAATTCTGATTCTGGTACCTCAAATGCAGGAACGAGAAGCTACTCAATTAGGAATTCATATTTTGGAATGTTGTGGGGGATGTCGAGCAAGGATCTAGTTGTTTCCATGGGATCTGCTGCTCTATTGTTGGTTCTAGGAATCTGCTCAAATGTAATTTCGATAAAGGATTCTTTGAGGGTCTCCACCAATTTCTTGTATGGAGTGAGCTTATCATTCTTGGTCTGGTAGTCATCATTCACTTGATTTATTATCAATTGGGAGTCTCTGTATACTTTAAGATCTATAATGTTCCATTGCATTGCTATTCTGAGACCTATGGTTAAAGCCTCGTATTCTGCAATGTTTTTGGTGCAAGGAAATGCTAGTTTGTAGGACCTTGGTATGAAATCCACTTGTGGGGTGATAAATAAGACACCGTCTCTTGATCCATGTTGTGTGTATGAGCTGTCAAGTACAGTTTCCATCGATCAGCTACATTGAGATTGAAAATAGATTCATTTGGAAACTCTGAGACGAGAGGATTCTCTAAATAGATTGGTGCTTCTGTAAGTTGATCGGGGATGACTTGGCCTTTGATTGCTTTCCACTCCACATATTCAATGTCATATTCTGATAGTATCATCACCCATTTTTCCATGCTTTCTCAATGAATGAATAGTTTAGCTCATGCCCAACCATTGTTCTGCTGATGTAATAGATTTCCCTTTCTGTTCCATTTTCATCATGCTGAGTTAGGAGAGCTCCAAGGGATGTTGTTATTGCTGACATGTAGAGAATCAATGGTTTTCTTAGGATTGGTGGCATTAAGACCAGTGGTGTCAATAGATATTCTTTGATTTTATTAAATGCCTCTTCACACTTGTTATCCCATTTGTGTACTACTCCCTTGTGGAGTAGGTGAGAATATGGGTTTTGTTTGTCCACTAATTGTGTTATGAATCTTTGAATGGATTGGAGTTTTCCTTAGAGACCTCTCAATTGCTTTATTTTTTTTGGTGCCTCCATTTCAAGGATTTCTTTTACCTTTGCTAGATATACCTCGATACCTCTCATTGACACTATATATCCCAGCAATTTACCCGATTGTATGCTGAAGGCGCACTTCTTTGGGTTTAATCTGACCTTTTACTCTTCCAGCCTATCAAAGATGGCACTTAGGGTTGCTATGTGATCTTTTCTCTTTCTAGATTTGGCTAGAATATCATCAACATAATCTTCAATCATCTTATGGATCATATCACGGAATATCGATGTCATGGCCCTTTGGTATGTTGCTCCTGCATTCTTTAAGCCAAATGGCATCATATTCTAGCAGTAAGTCCCCCATGGACAAGTGAAAGTTGTTTTATGTTGGTCCTCTTTAGCTATCATGATCTGATTATACCCTAAGAATCTGTCCATTAGTAACAACATCTCATGTCTGGCTATCATGTCAACAATCATATCAATGTTTGGAAGCGGGAAGTCATCTTTTGGACATGCCTTATTCAAGTCCCTGAAGTCTGTGCTGATTCTAATGTTCCCATCAGGTTTTGAAACAGGTACCAAGTTTGACACCCATTCTGGATAATCTATCGGTCAGATGAATCCTGCATCTAATAGCTTTTTTAGCTCCATTTTGACTAATAAGGTGATCTAAGGGTGCATTTTTCAAAGTTTTTGTTTAATAGGCTTTGCTTCTAGATATACTGCTAAGTAGAGAACCACAATTTCTGGATCAAGCCCTAGCATGTCAACATAAATCCATGTGAAGTTTATCTATCTCTCTCTTAGGAAGGCTACTAGGAGCTGTTCTTCTGATAGTAATGATTCTGCATGGAATGTGATGTGCGGGGCTTCCTCTATTCCTAGATTGACTAGATTGCATTTTTTTTCCAAGACTGTTGATTTTTCTTGATGAAGAGCTCTGAAAGGAAGATTGAATCCCCCATCCTCGAGTGCCTTAGAGAGGTTTTCACTATTGGATTCATCCTTTCTTTTTACTTTTTTTTGGTCGGAGAGTGCCACAATGTGGTTTTCACTCAAGGAGTTGGATATTATTCTTAATTTTTCACTTTTGCGACTGAGGGATTCAATCATTTCCCCATAATAGGCATGTGTATCTAGCTCACTATAAACCCTACTTTGTGATCCCCACTTGGAATGTTATCCCGCAGTCCCATGAATTCCAAGAGTGCCTCATCGTTTTCAAATGTATCAAGAATTGGTGGTCCTTGTTGGTCATAGTCAATGAGTTGGGGATATACTAAGCAGATCTCATGATTTTGCTGGTCTTATTCAAAAGATAGGGTGCTAATCAGCAAAGAGTGGTATCCTCAAATAGCCTAGGTAAGTTGGTCGTAGTATCCTCATCATCACTACTACTACAGACGTCAATTATATCAAATGTAAAATTATCTATGACGCAACCTATAGATACTAGTAAGCATAGTTCTATTGTGGTTGGATGAGGTGGATTATTAACCATTCTAACTAGAGGACTTCGGCCACGTATGGTTATACTCGAAGGGGTACATCCAAGGCCAAGATTTGTTATTGCTCGCATCTCTAGCATGATAGGTATTATAAGCCCATTGTCGTTTCTCCCAAGTCTTTGGTTTCTATCATAGCCCATTGCAAGCATCATTTGTAGACCCTTGCTTCTGTCATCCATTGGTAAATCAGCTACTGGTCTTTCATCTTGATATAGCATACGAGATGGATCTACCTCAATAACTTCTCAGCCAAGATCTCCCCAACTTGTAAAGTTGGGATAGTCCTCAGGAGACATTTGAGATGTGGAGGCTTCATTTATTTGTGGAGGTCCCCATGATCTAGGAGATTGTGGTAACTCTCCTACCACAAAAGCATTATTAGGGAGCTTGTAGTTTCCACAACCATTATCTTGGATGATGACCTTAATGTCAGAGATGGTGGGGATGGTGGGAGTGGCAGGTGTCTTTGTCACAGAAGTGGATGCGAGAGTGGCGGGATCGATGTATGGTATAGATGGACCCTCATCATTTTTTGGTACTTGGGAGATTTTATAGTACTTTGCTTCAAGGGTTTTTCAATAGGAGAAGGGTTTGGGATCTCCATGGATGGTAACTTCTTGTCCCTCATGTGTGAATTTCACACATTGATGGAAATTTGATGCTACTGCCTTCATCGCATGAATCCATGGGCATCCCAAGAGGATGTTATATGGCAAGTCAAGGTCCAAGACTTGAGAAGTGGTTTCAATGATAGTAGGCCCTACTTGAATAGAGAGTTTGATTGTTCCCTGAGACACTCTTTCTTTATCGTCATATTCTCTTGTTGTGATACCCTTTCCTTTGTTGATAGAATCCTCTGAGATTTTTAATTGCTTGATGAGGTTGAGAGAACATATATTCAAGCTTGCACCTCTATCCACCAAGATCCTTTTGACTTTGATTTTATGTACTATAGCTTCCAAGTGGAGTGCACAGTTGTGAGATGGTTGAGCAGAGAAATCCTGGTCAGAGAATGTGAGGATATTTAGCGTAATGATATTTTTGACCATAGCTTGGAATTGCTCCGCATCAAGATCTGCAGGGACAGTGGATGAAGCCAACGCTTCTTCAAGGATTTTCCTATGGGCTGATGAGATTTTTAGCAACTCCATGATGGAGATTTGTGCTAGCATTCTTTTGAGCTGATCTAGGACACTGTAGCCATTAGGGACAGATCTAGATGCAGGGACTCTGTTTGGCTAGGATGATCTTGCGATGGTAACTTTTCCACTTCTTATGGTGACTCCACAATCGAAATGGGCACCTTTGATGGTGATGACCATGCAGTTTTCATCTAGGGAGGAAACGACAGTTTCATATACATGATTCACGTTTGTGTGGGTGCCTTTCCCCTTATCATTGTTATTATTATTCCCTTTATTGCCATGATTAGGCATCAGATTCGTGTATATCTTAAGATCTTGGTTTCATGTTGCTCATTCCATGTTTATAATTCTTTTATCGATGAGATATTGAATTATGTTTTTTAATCTCATGCAACTGTTTGTGGTATGGCCTTTGATTTTATGGAATTCACAGAGTTGATTATCATTATACCAAGGAGGTTTCACACCTAGTTCTTGGTATATCTCAAAGGTAGGAGCCTGGATGAGTTTTTTTGTTTATCAGCTTCTTCATGATGACTTCTAGTGGTTCCCCCAAAGTAGTGTATTTTCACTTTGGATAGCTCTTATTCTGTTGGGGTGGTCCCCTTTGATCATTGAGATTGTTGATTGTTGGATTGTTGTTTGGTTGTTGTATTGTGTGATGATTGTTTTGGTGTTGGATTTGGATTTGTGGTGCCAGTGTATTTTGCCGAGGGGCACTAATGACCACCTTGGTGTCGACAACACCATCATTAGTAACATTTTTGTTCCTTGCCCACGTGCGAGGTTTATCATTGTAATTGGCGGGTGAGTGGTTGTTTTGTTGTTCAGGGTATGAAGTTGATCACGCGGGTTGATTCATAAGGGCCCGCTAGATGTTGAGTGCCTTGGAGATCAACTAATCATATGTGGTGATCCCTTATACCTTGAGATGAAATTCCAAGAGGCCATCAAGGTTGGGTATAATGGTGCAAACTTGTTGTTCTTCAAGCATGGTCCACTTGCTCTGATTGGCCTTGGATCGCCATCGTTGTAGGAATGAAGTGAATGATTCACCCTTACCTTGTTTCAGAGCTAAGAGTTCTTCTAGACTAACATCCATTGCAATGTTGCATGCATAATTTTTAATGAATGCATCTATAATTTCTTGGAATGTTCTGATACCTATTGGTAGGTGAGAGAACCATTCCATAGTGTGGCTAGCCAAAATCCTAGGAAATAGCCACATCAGATAAGTATCATCATATGCGACTTCCATGCAATGAACCTAGAATTCCCTGATGTGATCTTCAGGGTTTCCCGTCCCATGATATTTGTCAAACTTGGGGATCACAAATCCCTTGGGGAATGGTTTCATCACCAGGCTTGTGTCAAATGGATAGGGGCACAGGTTGCTTGGTGTCTTTGTGGTTTTCCCTGATTGAAGATCGAACACTTGTTGCAAGAGCAACCTGATTTGTTTTGTTACATCATTTTGCAGATCAGGGGGTTGGATGAAGGTGTTTTGGGGGATTTTGATTTTGGGTTGGATGGGTGGGTTGTTTGGTGTGTTATTTGATGGTATTTGCACATTTTTCTAAGCTAGGTATGCTTGCACTTGTTGCTGTATGAATGACGCTTGTTTTTAATCTTGTTGTTGTTGCGCTAAGATTGCTTATTGTTGTGCTTGTTGTTGTTCCAACAACAATTTTTGTTGGGCTGCCAATTAGGCTACTTCTTGCTGCTCTTGATATTGTTTTATTGCTTGTTGATATTCCTGTAGTTACGCTGCTTGTTTTTGTGCAAGAAGTTGTGCTTGTGCTTGTGCTTGTTGTGCTTGATATTGGACATTTTCCTGAGCTTGAGCTTGTGCTTGGGCTTGTTCTTGTGCTGCTTGTTGTTGCAATAGTATTTGGGCTTGGGCAGCCTTTTGTGCTTGTAATGCGGCTTGGGCTACTTGAGCAGCTTGCGTAGCTTGAGCGGCTTGTTGTTGTTGTTGATGCAATAAAGCTTGGGCTTGTGCGACCTATTGCTCTTGTAATGCAGCTTGGGCTACTTGGGCAGCTTGCACATCTTGAGCAGCTTGCTGAGCAACTAGTTGTGTGGCTTTTTGTTTTTGCACTTGTAGGAATCCCCTTTGAAAAGAAGCTTGTTGAGCTACTTGCAATGCCATGTTGTATTGGCTTGATATGCTAGAAGTTGGTGGTGGTGGAGGTGGTGGTGGATTTGGAATGGCGTCTGTGGTGGTGGTGATTTGAGTGGTGGATGGTGTCATTGATGTGGTTGGTCCTTGAGAGACCATGCTTTGCGATGTTAGGGGGTGGTTGATGATGTTGTGATTGCTTGTGTAGTTGTCATCTGTTGTTGCGAAATCGATGACAAGTTTTGTATGATGTTTTGATTGATATTCGGGATGTTGGGAAGCCCTAAACCAAGGAGTGGTGTGGATGATGATGGAAATGGTCGAAGAGGTGAAAATGTGAGGGGTGTGAGTTCTTGCAAAAATGTTGTGGTGTCAAAAATGCCTCTAGGTTCGAACATGTCACCTTCCTCTTGCGGATTTGTGGGGAGAGAATTTTGAGGTGTTGTGTGGAAGGATGATGATGATGGATTGTTATGGAAAGTGAGAGGGACATACTTATGTAATGTATTTTGGGGTATGTTTTGTTCCAATATGGTATTTTCATCCACGTCTTTATTTTTAACAAGGGGGTGTGTTTGAATAGCATTAAGAAATGCATTTCCCTTATTAACATTAGGTTGGGTTGGAGCAAAAGATGTTGTAATTTTCGGAATGTTTTGGGTCATGCTTTGGGATGGGGGTGTAGATGAGATGGGGATGGTGGATGAGATTGTAGGTAAAGATGTCTCCACTATAGTACTCGTGTCAAAATTAGAAGGTAATTTGGCCCCTATTTTTGCTAGTTCAAGCATGTATAGTGAAGGGTTAAGCCTCATCATGATGTTGACGATCTTATGATTTTCCAGATTTTGGGGCATTTTAGTTATTTCTTCATGTGACATCCCAAAGGTAAGATATTCTCATTGGATTTCCTCTTGTGGGCTTTGTGATGATGAGATAGTCAAAGGATTGCTTGATTCGACGGGATTCATTTCAACGTTCATTTGGCTTAGGTCACTTGAAGTGGGTGTTTCTTTGTCGGATTCCATGCTCTTCTTGTATTGAGATCTAGTTTGAACCATAAAATAAGGATTGATTTTCAAGAATATGGGAGATGAATCTCTTGATTCTTTGGATTGATCTTTACTTTATGTACAAAATAGAAATTTTTAGGATATATTGAGGATCAAAAGGTGATATGATGATGATGGATGAGATGGATGATGTGGATATTTGATCTTTTGATAAATCTTGAGGGGGATGCTAGACTTTTGTGACTTTCAAATATGTTTCGGATTTTGATTTTGGTTTTCTTGGATTGTCCTTGATTTGATTGAACAAAATAGACCCTAAGATGTTGGATAATTATCTAAGGGGTAGTTTTGCTCAAAGGATGATAATTTGAATATGTGTAGGGAGAAGGATGCATCTACCCACACCTATTCAAACAAGATGATAATTTGACCAAGCATATGAAGAAGGATGCATCTACATATACCTAGCTAAACAAGATGGAGATGGTTTTGATAACTTTGACTAAGCATATGCAAAAGGATGCATCTACACATACCTAGCCAAAGATGATTTGATAAATATTTCAAGGATTTTGTCTCAAGGATTTGATGATTTTGATTTTTTCCAAAAAGCCTAGCATTAAGGATGATTTTAAGATTTCTCAAAAGGTGATGGTGAGATGATTTTTGGTTTCATGTTTGAAGGATGGAAAAAATATTTTGATTTTATTTTGATCCTAAGATGAACCTAAAAAAGACACTTTGTTTACCTAAAACCTCGGTATTGAAGAACATGCAATGATTCTATAGACCTTTACAACCAAGAAGTGATTCAATTTGAGCATACATTTTTGGATTTTTGAATCAAGGACTTTCGTTTTGGGATTTGACTTCTTCAAAATCATGAGGTTTCAACACATGTGAGAGTTCATTTTGTTTAGCTTTGCTTAGTGGCTTTATTTTACCAAAAACACTTCTTTGATTAAGTTTCCAAACTAGATGTCCAATGTCTTAATTTCCTCGAATCCCACAAAGTATGTTATGTGAAAATTTGATGAATTCAAGGCAAGGGTTACCTATTGTTTAACTTTAGTAGAAAATTTGATATGTAATCCTTGAAGTGTTTAGAAACCTCTAAGGATAGAATCCCAAGGGCAAGCAATAACATATGGATTGAGTTAATTGTATTTGTTTGCTAAAGGGTTTGAAATTTTGATGATGATGTTTAAGTGTTTGTTTCCAAGATGTTTTCGAACAAGCAAAGCATTTTGTAACCAAGAATAAGTACAACCCTATGGATGTGGAAGACAATATTTGTTGAATTCCCACTTGGACAAGTCCAACTACACTTATCTTTAGCGAATGGTTAGATGCCTGACCACACTGGCTCCCCTCCATGGCTCATTAATGTCAATCAGGGCAGCCAAGCATCAACACCCATGAAACTCCCATGGAATGCTTTCCATTTCTACTAAAAGACCGTAAAAGTGTGGGGCGGCTTCAGAATAACCATTCTTGCACCAACAAATAGATCAAAGGATTTTTGCAATTCTAAAACATGGGTTTTAATTAGGACTTTTCGTTCATGGAGATTGACCCATACTATGAGAGTCCCCTTTCGGATCCATCTCATCGGAGCCAACCGTGTGATATTTCCGTTTATTCCAATATCCACATTTATATCCCGGTTGGAAATACTCTTGGATTTAGAGTGTTATCGGTTGAGTAATTCCCTTCAAGGGTGAGTACTTTTTCCCCAAGGTAGGCCCTCTAAGATTACAAAAGCAAGTAAAGACAATATTCGTAACTCGATCAATCTTTGTTTGCAACACAAAGAAAGAGAATGTATGCAATAATGCTCCACTCACACTCACACAATATTTTGTTCAATTTTAAACCCAAAATGAAGTGTGAAGGTGATTGCTTTATCTCAACCTAAAATCACAAAAAAGGCCTTTTGATTCTCAAGATCGCTATAAAGCACGAGAGAAGCGCATACATCCTTTTTCAATGAGGTTAGTTTAAGTAAGCCCTCACGAAAAAAAATAGCACATGTTCATTTTAGATCACCAAAGCAATTATGAATTCTTTTTAAAGCACCAAAATACAAATGAGAGTTGTTTTGTTCAATTGTTAACCAAAAAAAAACTCTAGTATGTTGTAATCGTAATGTTCGTTTTAAGCTTTTGCAAAAAATTAGAAAAGTTCTTTTTAAAACCCAAACAAAATTAGTGTCCTAAGCAAAAAGGAATAACAGTTTCTTAAAAGTGTTAAAAAAACACTAAAGTGTTTAAAAACACTTTGATTTTGTGAAGTACCTTCATCATGTTTCTCCTTCTTTTATTTTCAATTGGTCCAACCTACAAGAGAAAAAACCAGTCAGATTCTACAAATCACAGAGGTCAAAAAGCAGAAAATAGAAGATAAATTGATCATATGAAAAAATGCATGTGCTAAAATGGAATTTCAAATTTTTACTCCCTGTTAGCGACGCAACCCGTGACTGCACCGTAGTTTGATTTCTCAGTGGTGTTGTACAGTGCCACTTACTAGTCAGTGTCACTCTGTGTCCGGGCCAGTGAGCTCAACTACGTTGCACTTTTTCCTAGTGTTGCTATTTGACTTTTTTGAAAATCCTATGGGTCAAAATGGTCAAGCGGCATAGTTTGAAATTCAAATTCCTGGGCGAGAAGACATCAGCATCACATTTTGAATTTCTAGCAGTGTTTTATGGCAACTCTAGAGAACTAGTGGTGCTATATGGTGATGTTGAGCTTCTAGCAATGGAATTTTTTTGTGCACAAAAAAAAGAGCAAAATTTTTAGGAAAATGTGATTAAAAGTGAGATGCTGCCCTCCTTCTAGTGCCAAATGTGTGAACCCCAATCCTAATACCTACAAAACAACATGAAAAAACACATTAGATTAGAGATTGCAAGCAAGAATAAGGATTCCCCATGAAATCCATTAACATAGCTCAAATTAGGAAAAAAAAATGAAAAACACAAGGAAATAACAATAAAAGAGATTGAATCCTAATTAAGCTAGCAAACTCATGATCCCATGGGGGAATTGGTGCCAATTTGATGTGAAAATTGGCCCTTTCCCAACTCCTATGATGCAATCTTGATGTGTTAATGATAGTTGATCCACTTTGATGAAGGATGATAAATGATCCAAGCTAAAAACCTGCATAACCTAGCTAAGATTCAAGAATGATGGATGAAATTTGATAGATATTTGAGCATGGTAACTTTTCATAATTTTTGGATGATCAAATGAGGAGTGAAGCCTCTTATTTATAAATGATATTGATGGATGAATGTCCAAATTTGAGCAATGTGGGACTAACATTCATCCAATGGCAAGATGCCACTTGTCAACCCATGAGTGGATGGAGGATGTGCAAGTTTTGAGGATTGTGCCAATAAATGCCTATTTTTGAATTTGAATATTGTTGAAATGACTTTCAAGAGGGAAGGGAAAATGCATTAAATGCCACTTGGCTCAAGGAAAAGGACATGTAAGATAGAGTAAATGCCTTGTTGGATGTACATGTCAACTTGGATTTTTGAATTCAAACTTGAAGAATATTCCAAAAAGATGCCTTGTTGAGGAAAATAGGGATTTAATAAATCAATTAAATATATTTTCATGTGCAAGTGGTAAATGTTGGAGGATTGGACATGATAAGAGATTAAATTAATCAAGGTTAATTAATTTAATGAAGGGGATTACGATGATGTGACAAATTTGACTTAGATTTATGGATTTATTTAAATCAAATATGAGAAGACTGTGGTAAGAGATTAATTAAATAAAGATTTTGATTTATTTAATTAAAAGAGATGATGTTAGATTAAATTAAGTAAGGTTTTAATTTATTTAATTTAATAGATGGACTTTAGAGATTTAATTAAATAACATTGACTATTTAATTAAATAGGGATAATTAGATCAGATTGATTGATTTAATTAACAAAAGAGAGACTTAATTAGGTAAAATTATTTATTTAATTAAGGGAAGGAAATTGATGAATTTAATAAAATAAGGAAACTTGATTAAATGGTTAGAACAAGGGATGATTCAGGATGAAACAATGTTAGTAGTCGGGATCAGATGCACAATGTCAATCGGTACATTTTACATGTCTACAGATACGTAGCTTTATGGGGTTAGCAGGTTACTACAAGTGGTTTGTTCAAGACTTTTCTAGGGTAGGTCACCCTATTACTTCTCTTCAGAGGAAAGGGAAGAAGTTCAATTGGTCAGAGTAGAGCAAGGCTACATTTCAAACATTGAAGGAGAGGTTGACTAGCGCACTGATCCTTGCAGTACCCGATCCTACAAGAGACTTTGCTATATGTGTCAATGCTTCTTTAGAGGGGCTAGGAGTGGTATTGATGCAGGATGGATGAGTCATTTCGTACGAGTCATGCAAGCTCAAAGATCATGAGTTGAACTACCCTACGCATGATCTTGAGTTAGTTGCAGTAGTACATGCCTTGACTCGATGGAGACATTTTCTATTGGGCCGCCATTTCAAGTTACATAGTGATCATCGGAGTCTACAATATATCTTTACACAGCCTAACCTTAATGCTAGGAAAAGGCAATGGATGGAGTTTCTCTATGAGTATTATTTTGAGGTGAAGTACATATAGGGGAAGGAGAATGTAGTGGCTGATGCTCTCAGTCGACGGAGACACGAACTATCTAAGATGACTCTTATTGTGGATTTGAGGAGTCAGTTTCTTACCGCACTTCCTACAGATAGCTAGTACAAGGAGGTAAGGTCTGAGATTGAGTCAGGTAGGACTTTGGATGGTAGATACTCAGGATATTCTTTAGAGACAGATGGGTTAGAGATACATTGGATGTATATTTGTTCCATTTTTGGAAGGGCTTTGTACCTTGATTTTGACAAAGGCACATCGGGCACCTTACTCAGCTCACCCTGGAGTGAAGAAGATTTATGTTGATCTATGACCGCTTTATTTCTAGGAAGGGATGAAGCGGGATATAGCCGATTATGTATGACAGTGTTTGGAATGTCAGTGAGTTAAGGCTGAACACCAACATCCGACTATCCTTCTACAACCTCATCTGGTTCTTGAGTGGAAATGGGACATCATTTCATTGGATTTCATTATTGGTTTACCCAACTCTTCGTGACAACATGATGTGATTATGGTGATGGTAGATAGGTTGATGAAGGTGGCACACTTCTCACCTATCCATTCCTCCTATAATGCTTCATCAGTTGCTATAGTGTTCATGGAGGACATTGTGAGGTTGCATGGTATTCTGCATTGGATTATTTCTGATAGGGATCATGTGTTTACTTCGGCTCTTTGGACATCTTTACAACATGCTATGGGGACACAGTTGAACTTCAGTTCAGTGTATCACCTAGAGACAGATGGATAAACTGAGAGGGTCAATCAAATCCTTGAAGATATGCTTCACATGTATGTCATGGACCAGCAAACACGATGGGAGGATTATCTCTATCTTGTAGAGTTTGCTTATAACAACAGGTTTCAAAGTTCTATTGTCATGGCACCTTTTCAGGCTTTGTATGGATGGTCATGTCAGACTCCATTGAGTTGGCACAGGTTGGAGGAAAAGATTCTATTGGGTCCAGATATGTTACAGGATATGGAGCAACAGGTGGTTTGGATTAGAGAGCATTTAGTAGCTTCACAGGATAGACAAAAGAAGTACATGGATGCACACCATGTGGACCGCTAGTTTGCTATAGGTGACTGACTTTTATTGCAAGTGCGACTGAGGAAGAGTTTGATCCATTATGGAAAGGGTTCTAAGCTTGCACCTCATTTTGTTGAGCCTTTTGAGATTCTAGAGAAGATTGGGCCAGTTGCTTACTAACTTGCTTTACCACCTAGTCTCTCACGTATCCATGATGTGTTCCATGTTTCTTTACTTAGACCTTATCATCTAGACATTTCTCATATCCTTGATTGGACTGCTTTACAGGTAGAGGATGGGCAGCTAGCTTTGGAGCTCGTGGCCGTTACCCAGCACAAGAGACTTGCCCTCAAGAGTCGAGATATTGAGCAAGTGAGGGTCTAGTGGGATCCTAGAGATGACACTTCTGCTACATGTGAGGATGCTACCAGGATGAGGGAGCTCTACCCTTACTTGTTTGCAGGCTTCCAGGAGTAAGCCTGATCATAGGGGGGAGGATGTGACACCCCTCTGATTTGTTATGTTTTCTTGATAGCTCAGATACTTTTTTAGACTTTATTATATGTTATTGTTATTCTATCGTTTATAGTGGAGTGAAGATAGACTATATTGATGTGATGGCACATTATTTCCATGGTGATTATGTTATTATGCTTTATGTTTGCATAGATGCTTAGTTGTGATGACATTACTATATATGCTTATTGTAGTTTAATTGATATATTATCTCGTCAGTTGATGTGACATTGTATTGGTGAAGAAAACGGTATTGCATCACTCGCTTGTGAGTGCCCTGTGATTTCCACAATTCTCTCTTCACCCTATGTACAAAATTACTATCTGTATACATGTACGAAATTTGCTTGGTTGGAAGATTGCAGGTACAGGACATTAGCTTCACCTGGTTTCACAGGTCTAAGCATGTCCACTACTCAACAGTAATATTGGGAGATAGTAACAAGTTACCTAGTCATACCTTTACCCTAGTACAGTGTGTCATCAGTTTGAGTTTTGGTCTTAGCCTTATCATTGTTGTTTTAGGTATTTTATTATTGTGCAAGTTTAATTTGGTAGATTAAATGTGTTTTGATTTATATATTTAATTAATTGAATTATTGTTGTGAAGGCTTTAGAATAAATTAATTAATGAATTTAATTTAGTTATGTTGTTGAGTAATAGTTATTATTAAAAATCAATGTTAATTAAATAAATAAGAGTATTTAAATTGGTTACAATAGTAAATTGCTTTATTTTATTTAAACTCATGTGATTGGAAAATATCTTTGGTTGTTGAGGGAAAAGATATTTGGTTGGGATAACTGTGAGTTAGAAAATTGTTATCTTATTGTTGAAAATTTATTCTCAAAGGAAAATATTGGAAAAAGTGAAGAAAGTTGTTTCACGAGAGTTTTTGGTGTGGGTTGTTGAAAATTGGAGAGGAAATTGTGGATCTCTCTGAGGAATTTGTTTTAGAATTTTGGCTGTAGAATTCTTGGCTATGTACTTTTTTGTTTTTTGGAAAGAGGCAATTGCACTGGAGGAAGCTTTGGCTACTTTGGAAAATTGAAGCTATAGATAAGATCGGCAGCATTTCTTGAGGCAACATTCTTTTGGAACAAGTTCCTTTACTATTTTTGTGAATTAAGAATTGAAAAGTTGTTTATTTTATTGTAATACAATTTGGAAAATGATAGGAAAGGATTTACAATACTGTAGAAGTTCTTGTTTCTTTCTGTTTAAAAAGATTTCCTGAAAGAGGAACCTTTGTAGAAAACAATTAAAAATCCTTTGTGTTTTTTGTTCATTCGAAATAAATTGATACAAAAAAAAAATTAGATCTTTGTACAAAACCTTCATTCTATTTTGTTCTTCCTATTCTTTTTGGTTATCTAAAAAAAATGAAATTTCTAAGCTTTTTGTAGAAAATTTTCTCTCTGAAGAAAAAGGTTAATTGCTCAACTTGAACCTATGATTGGATTAATTGCATATATTTATGTATGTATATATTAAAATATATATGCATACATACATACATACATATATATATATTATATAAATATTTTGTGTTAATTAAATAACACTTTGAATTTATTGGAAAGCGAATTCGCAGAGTTGTCGTACGATGAAAATTCATCACAGTAGATTTTTTTTCAAAAATGTATGTTAGTGGTTGGGGGCTAGGGGTTGAAACCCCCAACCGCACACATATAGGGGTGTGTTGTTGTGTGCAACGCTCCCCACACCCATGTGGGGGAAGCACTACCCATAGGTAGTGAACCCCTACGTGGGGAGGCCACGGCCAGGGCAACGCCCTATGCGTGCATGTTTATTATGTTGTGTTTAGTTTTACTGTTAGGATTTCGATTTATCATATATATATTATATATGATATATAAGTTATATATAATATATATTTATTATATATAATATATATATATTATATATAATATATGTATTTAAAGTTAAATGTATTTTATATTATTTATAACTAATATGTTTATTATATTTATATGTATAGTTGTATAGTTGTATATATATATAGATCTATTTAAATATAGTTATTTAGATTGTTTTTTAAAGATAGTAAATGATTTATTTTAATGAAATATTAAATGGGTAAGTGCATGCAAGCACCAGTTGTTATTTTATAATGAACTGATTTTATTAGTAAGATTGGGATTTGTTTTATCTATATTTATGGATTTGGAAACTGAACTTTTGTTTTAAATCATTATGGATTTACTAAATGGAATTCTATTTAAATGGTGCATTTTAATAGGCGAAATTCATTGTAATGGATTTAGGAGATCCGAATGATAGCATTTGTTAATTGCTTGGTATGGTGTTTATTAAATCACGTGTTTTCTGTAATTGTGTACTGGGGGAAAATTAATTGTTATTACGAGAATCTAAGTCTTCCAGAGTTGTATTTTGTGAAAAGGGGTTGTTGTAACTTTAGTTCACCCTTTGAGATTTCTTGGGTAGTGCACATATTGGGTTTCAGTATTGGACATCTGTAGAGATGTGTTACCTTTTGAGGTGTATTGGTTATTGTTGTTAGTTCTTAGTGCATTGTCTACTCTTGGCATGTAGTTTGAGTTATGTGTTGTTGATAGGGGAGTGGCTTTCAGCGAGGGTCAGGACACAAAGTGGTTCCAAGACAACTCATGTGGAATTCAGTATAATCAAGTGGGAATTAAATAATCTATTAGCTTAACACATTTAACAAGATAATTAGCCTCGCCCATTGGCTCAAGGGCTTGTATGAGACTTGAGATGAGTCGGGAAGGCCTGGAATAGCTAGATCATTATCTTGTCTTCTTGAAAGATAACCAATTCCGCACTAGTGTGCATGTGGGCTGGAATTGTGAGAGGTTACCAGGATAACCCTAGAGGGGGGTCAGGACCTAAGAAGATCTCCTTTGGACAACCAATGCAACCTTTGTGATGACACTCCTCCTATGACAACAGTCATTTTATTGTATTGTGTTTGTACTTGATTATGTGATTCTAGAAGCAACGTGACCATTGTCCTTATTACTTGTACTATGATTATTTTGCTTATGGCATGTGTCTAGAGGAAGTAGGATTGTCTCGGTTACCTTTTACTATCTCCTAGCATGGGGGCTGAGCCTAGGAGTACCATATGGTTGGGTGGCGTGCTTCTTACACTATTGAGTTTCTCTTCTTGTTCGTGATGGTGGGATCTTCTTGTTCGAGGAGCTCGTGTAGTTCTCTGGAGTTATTCTTCTCTTTCTTCATTATAACTATGGATCATTATGTATCATTGTAGTACCTCATTTGTACCGAGGTGAACCTTTTTTATGTAATTGTAATAATATTTGTGATCTATTCATTATTGGATTTAATGGTGTATTGAATGTTACGTGGTGTTGTATCTGTGGAAATATTTTCTTTACATTCTATGAGTTAGAATTATCTTGCAATTGATTAAGGCTTTGATGTATGTTGTATCTTGAGTTTAATGTTCATATGCTATGGTTGGTTTAACTTTGTTCGTAATGGTATTCACATGTAGACATGTTGCATGGCCTAGAGGATGTATGTGGTTAGAGTAGGATACTTTACTCGTCTTGTTATACGTTTTTAGAAGAAAAAAAATAGTTGTTCTTCCGCAGTGTTGCATCGTCCTCTAGGTTGCAAGATGGGGTTTTACACTTGGTATCAGAGCCTAAGTTTAAACATTGGGTACTCTGGGTCAATTTGGGAACCATTAAGTTGTTTGTGTAGGATTTAAGTTGCATATCTTGTCCTACACCTTGGTGTGTTTGTTCAAGATCATGCCACTTAGGAGAGGTCGAGGCCGTGGTCGTGGCCATGGAGGTAGACACTGGGGTAGTTAACAGAACTCGCCTCTACATTTTTCTCATGATTCTAACTGTGAGGAGTAACAGGCTTCTCAGAACATTTTGGGAGGCGATATTTAGAATTCGGTTCCACCAGGGATCGAGGGCGCACAGTTGCGTCAGTTATTGGAGGAGACTCTTGCCCGTCTTGGGACAAGGCAAGAGGTAGATCAGATTGTTGTTAGAGAGAGGGATGTACAAGCTCAGTCAGATGCAGTTGTAGCTACACATATGATGGATTTACTTAGGGCTTGACCCCCCATATTTGATGGATCAGGTAGCGGCTTAGAGGTGGAGACTTGGTTGATTGACCTAAACAGATGCTTTTCTATGCACCCATATGGTAGCAATACTAGAGCCAAATGTGCGATTATGCACTTGAGAGGATTTTCCTCCACATGGTGGAGATTGGAGGAGCAAAAGCTCCATATTGATATCAGTATCATATCTTGGGAGATGTTTCTGAGAGGTTTTGTGCTAGATTTCTCTCATATCATTGGCAATAGTTTCGTGGGGATGAGTTCCACACTCTACGGTAGATGAGTATGTCAATGGAGTTGTACAAGCGTCATTTTTACGAGATCAAATAGTACTTAGGCATAGGTGACGATGAGGGCATGTTGGTGCAGCACTTTCTTAGGGGCTTAAATTCTTGAATCAGTGGAGGTGTGCAGGTTTTCAAACCCAACACCATGGAGGCGGTAGTAGATAAGGCTAGACTTATTGAGGAGAATTTGGCGATGGCCTTAAGTGGTCATGTTGGAGTATAGGTGGGCAGCACTTCAATCATAGGGACTAGTGCACACAGTGGACAGCCATAGGGAGCTCGACTACCCAGGGCATAGTAGACACCAGCACAGAGTGGATAGTACCAGAACTCTCAAGGAAAATGAAAGGATTTTCCACCTAGAAAAAATGACAGATATCAGACAGGGGGTGATGAGAATTGGAGGCGTGTTAAACGCTTCAGTAATGCACAGTCAGCGCAGAGTTCTCAGTCTACCTTTAGGGGTAGTTTTCAGCAGTTCAGTGCACCTTCTGGTGGTAGGGGTTATGGTAGAGGTACCGGGTGTTTTTCTTGTGGCCAACAAGGTCACATAGCTCAGCAGTGTCCCAAGAAGGGCACGTCAGGATATACACAAAGGCCAGCGGTGTTAGAGTTGACTATAGGGGATGCAAGCAGAGGACACCGTAGATTTTTTATGGTTGATAACCCCCAAGTTGACCACCAGAGTACAGTGGTATAGACTACAGGTATGTTGCAGGGTAACTGGGTTACCATATTGTTTTTCAGGAGCCTCTAACTCATTTATTTCATCATCCATTGTGGCACGTGATAGACTAGGAGCAGTGAGGCAAGAGGGTAAGTGGCAGGTTGAGTTAGCATCTAATGCTAGGGTTGTAGTACATTCCTTTGTACCAAATTGTAGACTAGAGATTGATTCTTTCCACACCACTGCAGATCTTCGTGTTATACCATTAGGTTCTTATGACATAGTGCTAGGGATGGATTGGCTCGATGCTCACAAGGTCATGATTAATTTTCGACGCAAGTCGATACTATGCATTGATGCATTAGGAAGTGAGGTAGAGTTAGTAGGGATCCAGAGGCCTATATCTCTTAGAATGATCTTAGCTATGCAGTTGAGAAGGTGTGTTCAACAGGGGTGCCAATTATTTGTTGTTACAATAGATTATTTAGAGATGGGGGATAGAGAGGAGAAGTTGTCCATAGATAGCCACCCCATACTTTGGCAGTATGTAGATGTTGTTCCAAATGATATTCTAGGTATGCCACCTCATCGTGACATAGACTTCAAGGTGGATCTTGTACCTAGTTCTAAACCCATTTCACGAGCACCTTACCGCATGATGACTCAAGAGCTTAAGGAGCTTTTCCTACAGCTTGAGGAGTTGTTGGAGAATGGGTTCATTTGCCCTATTGTATCGCCTTGGGGAGCACCGATGATCTTTGTGAAGAAGAAGGATGGATCTCTTCATCTTTGCATAGATTACCGATAGTTAAATAAGGTCACCATCAGGAATCGATACCCTCTACCCAGGATAGACGACTTGTTTGATCAAGTCAAAGGTGCGATAGTCTTTTCTAAGGTTGATCTTAAGTCAGGATACCATCAGTTGCAAATTGTAGAGGCTGATATTCATAAGACAACGTTTCACACACGATACGGCCACTATGATTTCACAGTGGTACCATTCGGGTTGATGAATGCGCCATCAATATTCATGAACCTGATGCATGGAGTTTTTTGCATGTATCTGGATAGGTTTGTAGTGGTATTCCTCAATGAAGTTTTGATTTATTCCAGGACTGTTGAGGAGCATGAAGAACACTTGAGACAGGTATTGTAGTGTTTGAGGGATAATACGTTGTATGCCAACTTGTCTAAGTGTGAGTTCTTCAAAATTGAGGTCAAGTACCTTGGTCATGTTATATCAGGAGAGGGAATTGCAGTGGATCCTGCAAAGATCCATGCAATCATGGATTGTCTTGCACCCACGAATGTGGCAGAGATACGTAGCTTTATGGGGCTAGTAGGTTACTACAGGTGGTTTGTTCAAGACTTTTCTAGGGTAGATCACCCTATTACTTCTCTTCAAAAGAAAGGGAAGAAGCTCGATTGGTCAAAGCAGAGTAAGGTTGCATTTCAGACATTAAAGGAGAGGCTGACTAGTGCACCGATCCTTACAGTACCCGATCCTACAGGAGACTTTGTTATATGTGTCGCTGCTTCTTTAGAGGGGCTAAGAGCGGTATTGATGCAGGATGGATGAGTCATTATGTACGATTTGCGCAAGCTCAAAGATCATGAGTTGAACTACCCTACGCATGATCTTGAGTTAGCTATAGTAGTACATGCCTTGACTTGATGGAGACATTTTCTATTGGGCCATCATTTTGAGTTACACAATGATCATCGGAGTCTATAGTATATCTTTATACAGCCTAACCTTAATGCTAGGCAAAGGCGATGGATGGATTTTCTCTATGAGTACGATTTTGAGGTGAAGTATATCCAGGGGAAGGAGAATGTAGTGGTCAATGCTCTTAGTCGACAGAGACACAAACTATCTAAGATGACTCTTATTGTGGATTTGAGGAGTCATATTCTTACCGCACTTCCTACAGATAGCTGGTACCAAGAGGTTAGGTCTGAGATTGAGTCAAGCAAGACTTTGGATGGTAGAAACTCAGGATATTCTTTGGAGACAGATGGGTTTTTGAGATACATGGGACATATATTTGTTCCATTTTCAGAAGGGCTTCGTACCTTGATTTTGACAAAGGCACATTAGACACCTTACTCAACTCACCCTGGAGTGAAGAAGATGTATGTCGATCTGCAACCGCTTTATTTTTGGGCAAGTATGAAGCGGGATATAGCTGATTATGTATCACGGTGTTTGGAATGACAGCAAGTTAAGGCTAAACACCAACATCCAATTGGCCTTCTACTGCCTCATTTGGTTCCTAAGTGGAAATGGGACATCATTTCATTGGATTTCATTGTTGGTTTACCCAACTCTTCACGATGACATGATGTGATTATGGTGATGATAGATAGGTTGATGAAGGTGACACACTTCTCACCTATATGTTCCTCCTATAACACTTCATCGGTTGCTAGAGTGTTCATGGAGGACATTGTGAGGTTTCATGGTATTCCGTGTCAAATTATTTTTGATAGGGATCATGTGTTTACTTCAGCTCTTTGGACATCATTACAGCATGCTATGGGGACATAGTTGAACTTCAATTTATCGTATCACCTAGAGACGGATGGACAGACTGAGAGGGTCAATCAAATCCTCGAAGATATGCTTTGCATGTATGTCATGAACCAATAGACACGATGGGAGGATTATCTCTATCTTGTAGATTTTGCTTATAACAACGGGTTTCAGAGTTCTATTGGCATGGCACCTTTTCAAGCTTTGTATGGATGGTCGTTTCGGACTCCATTGAGTTGGGACAAGTTGGAGGACAAGATTCTATTGGGTCTAGATATGTTACAGGATATGAAGCAAGAGGTGGTTTGGATCAAAGAGCATTTAGTAGCTACACAGGATAGACAAAAGAAGTATGTGGATGCACACCGTGTGGACCACCAGTTTATTGTAGGTGAATGATTTTTTTTGCGAGTGCGACCAAGGAAGAGTTTGATCTATTATGGAAAGGGTTCTAAGCTCGCACCTCATTTTGTCAGGCCTTTTGAGATTCTAGAGAAGATTGGGCCAGTTGCTTACTGCCTTGCTTTACTACCCAGTCTCTCATGTATCCACGATGTGTTCCTTGTTTATGTACTTAGACCTTATCATCTAGACATTTCTCATATCCTTGATTGGACTTCTTTACAAGTAGAGGACGGACAGCTAGCATTGGAGCCTGTGGCCATTACCCAGCATAGGAAACTCGCCCTCAGGGGTCAAGATATTGAGCAGGTAAGGGTCCAGTGGGATCCTAGAGATGACGCTTTTACTACATGGGAGGATGCTACCAGGATGAGGGAGCTCTACCCTTGTTCGCAGGTTGATTGTAATCTTCTAATATCATTGTTTGAACAAGTGGATATATATGTATGTATATATATGTATGTATGTATGTTGTTGGTTTAATATTTAACTGGAAAGTCAAATTGTAATCCTGAAATTAATGATAGTTAACAGCCAACAGTAATGGTGACTCACAAATTTTTATATATGTTAACAACATTTAAAAGGAATGGAAGCTAAGTTTGGGGAAATGCTCTTTTGGGGTCGATGAACCCCCCATGGGTTGCAACCCCTCGTTAAAGGGTTTGTGGACATGGGTCCTACCTAGGCCCCATGGTGATGGGAAACCTGTAAATGGGTCATCCCATCAACCATGGTCAACCTTTATTTTTTCAGTTTCTTTAAATTAAAACTTAAATAAATTTAATTTGTATAAGGGTGTTATATATATATATATAAATTATTGTCTAAATTTACAATTAAAATATTTTATATATTAATAGTTATTATTATTTATTCATTTATTAATGTAATTAAATATTTATATTATAAATAATTATGTATATTGTTTATTATATATATTCTTGTAAAATATATTTATATAAAAATATTTTATATATGCATAAATTTCACAATGAGTATATATACTAGTTTAAATTTATTACTTTTAAACAAATATTATTATTTTCTTTTGAAAAACTAATTTAGGAAAATTAAGGTGAAATGGAAAAACTAATTTTAAAATTAACAACATTTATATCAATATGCTTAGTCTAAATCAAAATGTATTTATTTTCTCGATTTTCCATACTAAACTTTTGCACAAGATGGTATATTTCTCTCAACTAAATGTTTATGAATGTTTTATTTTGTTCCAAATGATATTCATTTAACAAATCAATATTATCAAATTGAACTTGAGCATTGAAATGAGTAATTTAAACATTTATTTCCATGCAAGTGTGTCATAATGATTTACAAATTTTCTTCTTGATCTTTACACAACAATAGAATATATACTATTATTTTTTCACTAGAAATTAATCCTTCCTTTATCTACATTAATCACATTCATCAAAATACAAACTCCCAAGATATCCTCTAGCTCCATGTGTGAACCTAAAAATACACAACAAGAAAAGAAAAACCTTATGGCTAATGGGATCTCAACCCAAACATAAGGTTGAAAATCAATCCACCCCCGAGCTAGGGTTCACATAGCTCTCCCAAGGTATACTTTTTCTTCACCTTTTCCCAAAAAACAACACAAAACATTTAGATACATGCACATACCACATAATTATTCACATACAGGTTTAATCACATCACATTAGCCCTTTTCAAACCCTCAAATTCACAATGGATGCCCTCTTCAGATCCTTCAAAGGGAGAGTGGGGACTCAACCTTCAAGGGTAAAAATAAATATCACATATAAATATATATACTTCTCACATTCATATTCACATTTCACAACACATAATCCCATACCCATCCTTCCAACAACATACTCCTTATTTCTCCAACATGTGCACAAATGTGGATACTTATATCCATAATAAACATGTGGGTACTCTTACCCAAGATTTGAAACCCTCTTGAGGGAGCCTCTCCCACTCATACCCCAAATACATGGAGGACCTAACCCTCTCTTAAGAGGTGGTCTACTCCCACAAAATACACAACGAAAATTAAAAAAAAAAATCATGACACTTCCCTTTACAAAGACCACAAGATTACACATTTTCTTTTTTCTTTTTCCAAGAACTAAATCAAGAAGTTACATACACATCCATTAACTACTAAAATGAAGAAAAAGGGGTTTAGACCCTACCTTACAATGCTTATCAAACAATGAAAGAAACTTGGTGTAGAATTCTTCTCCAAGCTTTCTCCTCTCAAACTCTTTCTTCATCAAAACCCTTAGCTCCCTTTCTCTCTTTCTCTAACCTTCTAAAAGCACTACCAAGATGGCCCAACAAAGATCACAAAGATTACACATTTTATTTTTCCAAGAACTAAATCAAGAAGTTACATACACATCCATTAACTACTAAAATGAAGAAAAAAGGGTTTAGACCAGGCTACCTTAACAACACTTATCCAACGATGGAAGAAACTTGGTGTATAATTCTTCTCCAAGATTTCTCCTCTCAAACTCTTTCTTCATCAACAATCTTCTATCCCTTCCTCTCTCCCTCTAACCTTCTAAAAACACTAACAAGATGGAATTTTCATAAAGAAAAGGAAAAATACAAGAAGATGAATTTCTCTTCCCATTCTATGAAAATAAACCTATATAAAAAGGGGAAGAAATCAACTTCCCTCTCCAACCACCCAAACCAACTAACCAACTCTTATTTTCGTAACTTTTAAATAATGAGAAATTTAAGAGGGTTTAAAACATTAATAAAGGTATTTCCTAGGTTAAAAGAACCCTTAACCTATATATCTATCACCTATGGACAATCTAGGACTATTAAAACATAATTTGATTCACATAAAAAGGACTTCATAAATCCAAAAGATAACCCTTAAAGGTAATAAAATAAAAAAATTCATAAGCACATTATCCACATAATGAAATTTCATAACAATACATCACATGACCTTATTTCTCCATAGAAGATAAGGTGGGTAATTCGCAAGGATAAAACAAGGGAAGTAGCTATGTGACCCCAACCAACATTGATAAAATTCACCTATTCGCTCAACAACAGGTGTCAATACATTACATGAATAATAATAGTCGAAGCAACTATCATATATTAAAATCACATTTCAAAAATAATAATCAACTAGGAAATTACATAGAAATGATTTAAATATAATAATCATCACATGTAAACATTAACATATCTAATTCCCATCTCCACAATATATACTCACATAACCAATTAATGTAATCAACTAATAACTCCATCTAATCAATAATACAAATCTATCATCAAGCAATTTCCTTGATAATAAAGACAACCACAAGAGTATAAGAATAACATCTATGCATAGTAAAAAATTGTTATCCATAAAGATCCTATATAATTTCCAAACAATAAACACATAAAAATATTTAGTATGAGTTATGATAACAAAAAGGGACATAGAGTAAGTCTGGAACATAGAACTCAAAGGATTCATGTATGGTCTACCAAAGAACTATGGTGGTGTTATAAGAAAACTCCACTATATAAACCTTATTATGGATATTAGTATCCACATTTGTGCACATGTTGGATAAATAAGGAGTATTGGGTGTGTTGGGTATGGTAGTATGAGTTGTGAAATGTGAATATGAATGTGAGAAGTATATGTATATATATGTGATATTTAATTATACCCTTGAAGGTTTATTCTCCACTGCCCCTTTGAAGGATCCCAAGAGGCCATCCACTATGAATGTGAGGTTTTGCAAAGGCTAAAGTGATGTGATTAAACATATATGTGAATAATTTTGTGGTATGTGTGTATCTAAATTTTTTGTGTTGGTTTTTGGGAAAATTGAACTAAAAGTGTACACTGGGAGAGCTATGTGACCGCTAACTTGAGGGTGGGTTGATTTTAGTCCTAGGTTTTACAAATTGCTTAAATTTTTAATGAAATACTATATTTTTCAACATATTAGGCTTTAAAGTATGTTTATTTTATACACTATCGGCCTTTAATGAATGAGGCTTATAGGTTGAAATAGTTCTTATAAGTGAAGAGAACATGGTTATATTGAGAGGAGGTGAATCAGTATAACAACAATCTTTTACTTTTTCAAAAACTTAATTAACCATATAGTAATACTTCAAAACTTAATCATCCACAACAATAACACACATGCAAGATCTAGCAATAAGGAACACAAGACAAACACATGATTTACATGGAAACCCTTGTAGGGAAAAAACAACGAAAAAACTGCTTATCTAGATATTCTTGTAGGCACCAATCTACTTCATTAACAAAGCTTCATTTGTAGGCACCAACCTACTTCATTAACAAAGTTTCTTTCATATGCACCAACCCACAGGAGACACCAATTCCCACAACTGAGCACCAACTCAACAAGAGACACTGATCTCTTCTAATGAGACACCAACCTCCTGATCTCCTTGGTTAGGAAGCACACACCTCCACATAAACAATATGGTAATTATGTGAAGCTTCTTCTTGTATCTGCTATGATATGCTACTCAAAAAATTGCTCACAAATCTACTTTAAAATATGACAAAAATCTTCCATAATTTTCTCATAGATTTTCTCAAGTATCTCTCATAGATTTTCTCATGAAGTCATCAAAATCTACACTTATATGCCTTTAAAAATCTTCTCTTTATTCAAATGATATTCAATGAATTGCTTTCCTTCAAACAATCTTCCCAATCTCTTTAAATATTCTTATCAAGAGAGGCAACTTTTTGAAGCAATATATATTTTCAAAATGGGTGAAACCTTTCCTTTTAAATGCATCTCTTTATATTCTAATTAGGATTCCTAGATAGATTCATTCCAAAACAACAAGCATTAAATTTAATTTTAATTTTCAAATCCTGAAAATGGGGCACCAACATGGGGTGCCATTAAGGAAGGAACTTAACATCCATCTAATAGACTTTGAATTTTTTTAAAGTAGAAAATGCTAAAAACATTCTAATAGTTTCTAATCTAGCAACAAGAGAAAAGGTTTCTTCAAAGTCAATGCCTTCTACTTGTGCATATCCTTTGCATACCAACCCTTCCTTGTTCCTTACCACTCGGCCATCTTCATTCAAATTATTCCTGAAGACCCACTTAGTGCCAACTACATTTTTGTTTTTCTAGGTCTTGGGACAAATTACCAAGTTTCATTATTTTCTATTTGATTCAATTCCTCCTCCATGGATGCTATCCAAATTTTGTCTTCATTTTCTTCTTTGAAGTTCTTAGGTTCTATTTTTGAAATCAAAGACATGTTTTCATGATCTGAAGCGTTAGCCAAATTATAGCTTGTCTTAATTGAACTCCATCTTTTTCACCAATAATCAAATCTTCTAGATGGTTTCTTTGAACAAATATAAGTGTCTTGGATGATGTTCTTGAAGGTTTCTTTAGATCTCTTTGCTCAACTATCTCCTTCTCAATCCCTTCCTTTGTTTCCTCTTCTTTGCAAATTTCTTCATTTTGAGGAATACTTTCTTGTGTTTTTTCTTCATAGTATCTTCCCTCATCTACTTTCACATTTGCAATTTCAATGACCTTGTGCATCCTCTTATTGTAACATTTATACACTTTACTTCTTGAAGAGTAGCCAAGTAATATTCCTTCATCAACTCTAGAATCAAACTTTTCCAAATATTCTTCATCTCTCCTTATGTAACATGTGCTCCCAAACACTTTGAAATACCTCATCGTTGTAGGCCTTCCTTTCCATAACTCATATGGTGTTTTGTTATCGTTCACTCTGATTTTTCCATAGTTTAAAATATAGATTTTCATACAAACCACATCTCTCCAAAATGTGTCAAGCAACTTGGACTCATTTAATATGGCTCTAGCCATTTCCTGGATCATTCTATTCTTCCTTTCCACAACTCCATTTTTTGTGGAGATTTTGCAACAAAATAATGTCTTATTATCCCATGATTTTCACAAAAGTCTTCAAAATTATTCAAAGTGAATTCTCCTTTGTCTAATCTAATACATTTTATCTTTAAGCTTATTTCAGTATCTGTTAAGGCTTTGAATGCCTTGAACTTTCAAAAAGCTTTAGATTTTTCTTTTAAAAATGTGACCCAATTCATTTTAGAATAGTCATCACTTAAAAACATGAAATGCCTCTCTCCTTACATACATTTTATTCTTGTTGGACTGCAAATATTTGTATGTATAAGCTCCAACAGTTTCAATGTAGAGTGTTCCTTTGATTTAAAGCTCACTCTAGTTTGTTTCCCAAGTTGACATTGCTTACAAGTGATGTTTGATGGCTTTGAAATCTTTGGCATGTCTCTCATAGCTTCCCTATGGATAATCTTGACAAGATTGTCAAATTTTATGTGCCCTATTCTCCTATGCCATAACCAACTTTCATCTTCTTGACTCATACATCTTTCTCCTTCAATCTTACTAAGAACATAGAGATTGTTAACTGCTCTTTTGGCTTCTGCCACTTGCTTCCCTCATTTGATAATTTTGCATCCTTCAACATGAAATGTAAGAGTGTTCCCTTGGTCACACATTTGAATTACACTTAGAAGATTGTGTTTTAGCCCCTCAACATATAGCACATTCTTGGTTTTTGTTTTACCATTATCAAGGCTAAGAGTGTCTTTCCCTGATATCTTTGTAGAGGCATCATCTCCAAACTTCACTAATCCACCTTTCACTTGTTTGAAAATAAGAAATTTACTCTTATTACATGTCATGTTCTTTGAAAAACCACTATCAATATACCATTGATCTCCTTCATTTCGTGCGTGTAGGATTGTTTGAACCAGCATGGATTTTTCTTTCTTTTCTTCTTCCTTCTTTTTGTTGGACATATCATCATTGATGTAAAAGGTGGATTAATGAAGGGAAAGACAACTCTTAGAATGAATCAAGATAAGAAAAGAGACAATTATAATATGTATGGTTTGGTTGTACTTATCAAGTTTACACCCTAGGGATACGACTAGTAAAATTGCTTATTGAATGAATGGCTAAGCATATTGTCTACAATTCACACCATGGTAGACTCATATCTATGGAAGCACTGACTATGAGACTTGTATTAATTATATTGTGACTCTCTTTATTGTTGTCCCATGCTTAACAAAGTTAATCTTAGTCGGCCACTTTTTGGACTATATTCCAAGGCATATAAATAGAGTTAAAGTTCGCCCAACTTAATGATAACAAAGAGTGATTAATGAGAAACAATAATAATGATCATTTGTGATTCATTAAAGTAGATATTAAAGGAAACAATTGAAAAACTAAAGGTAGTGATTGATATTAAAGGCAGTGATCATGATAAGTAAATATACAACAATTTTATTTTGCGAAGATCATTAACATATGAAGGAAGCAACCACCATTTATAAGGGAGAGATTATCATTAATCACAACTATTAAAATAAGGAAATTATTCCATTACTAAAAGACAACGATTAATATGAGATAAGTGTTGTGATTAAGAAAGCAACAAAACAGTTTGGGAATAAGACAAAACACTTTGAAAAAGATAAAATAGTTTTTTAAGTTTTGTATGAAGAGGTGT
The DNA here is from genome assembly GCA_007258455.2 of Sequoia sempervirens. Classification (NCBI taxonomy): domain Eukaryota; kingdom Viridiplantae; phylum Streptophyta; class Pinopsida; order Cupressales; family Cupressaceae; genus Sequoia; species Sequoia sempervirens. Next base: position 57,585 of record VDFB02321517.1, read on the forward strand.
GATTAAGTAATGAAGAGGAAGCAATCACTTGGTAAAGAGGTGTGATCTCTAGTAAGAGATATACATTTTGGTAAAGACATATCTTTTGGTAAGATATAAAAGGTGGCAACGATTGTGATTTGAAGGAGAGCAATTAATGATTATTATGAGACTTAGAGTAGATTGAAAAAAAAGTAAAGGACAAAAATATGAAGTGTAGCTCAAATTTATTTTGAGTGTATATGCATCCCATGTATGAATGATAAATGCAAATATATATATGACAAATATATGTGAAGATTAGAAGCAGAAATCTATGTGAAAACATTGGCATGATAATGATTAGTTTTTTGTGAAATGAATTAGTGCATGATTAGATCATATTTATGAAGAGAAGTGTGTATGATGTATAGCAGATTTGTGAAGGAGTGGAAGTATATGAGAGTGAACCTGATTTGAAAAGGAAAGACTTACATCATATAAAATAAGAGGTGGTGATCAAATTTGTGGTTGGATCAAATTTAAGATTGAATTAGAATTGTGCTTGGATCAAATTTGAGAAAGATGGATATTGTATGAGCTGTGATAATATTTAGAGGGATAGTATGTGGGTTGAGATTGAACTTAAGAAGGAAGGGAACTTGTGATTGGACCAGATTTGGGAGGAGTAAACTATATTGTCATTGAAGGATTAATAGGTTGGAGCCCATCGATTAGAGGTTGGAGCCTCTTGCTGGGTTGGAGCTCAATTTGTGTGGGGGGTTGAAGCCTCCATTAGGTCAAAGCCTATATTTCTATCGAGTGGAGATTGGAGTCTCTAGTAGGTTGGAGCCTACAAGAAGAAGAAGATTAATCTATAATATATAAGCAACATTTTTTCATGGTTTTTTCCCAAAAGGGTTTCCATGTAAATCATGTATTCTCATTGTGTTCTCAATTGCTAGATCTTGCATATGTGTGGTTGATGTGATTGATTGAATTTGAAAAAATAAAAGTTTGTATTATACTAATTTTGTTATGTAACTTTTTCTCCAAGAGAAGAGAAATCTATGAATAACGCTTTAGAATTAAAAGGGAGATATAAAATAAAGGATATTATGATCCTTTGGTTAAAAGAAAGATTCATAAATAATATGTATAAACACTCTTTAAAAAGGAAGAACAATTATATTTATTTAAATATTATTAAAGGCAACCTTTGTGAAAGGGTGTGATGGTTTGGAAACCACCCCTTGAGGCTTATATAAGCATTTATGTGAGAAAGCATTCAAGCATGGAGAACATTCAAAGAGAGAAGAGAAAAAAGAAAGGAGAAATTGAGAATGTACAAAGGAGTGAAGGTTAGGATCTTTGGCCGACATTGGGGCAATTGGAGAAGGGGCACACAACGTGTGTCCAACTCGAGGTACAATGTACACTCAAGATTTTCCTAGCCAGGGATTTATCATAAGGCCCTTTGAGGTAGGTAGTTTAACTGTAAGGCCCTTTGAGGCAGGTTGGTGTTATGTGCAAGAATCGGTTCCTCCAAGGGTGCCTCCTTGATGTGAAGAGTCTGGATCTATAGTCATTCCTCTAAGTGTCAAATAATAGCTTCTCAAAATATATTTATAGATAAGTATTGAAAACCATTAATCCAATAATATTGGGAATATTTTCTATATAATTTTGATGTTAATATGATTAATCTATATGGAGATGATTATTCCATTTATTGTGTTAATTATTTAATTTTCACGTGTTTATAGTTTACATTGATTATTCACATTTTTATAGCATTACACAACTCAAATTATCTTAATTCTATAATTTAAATATGTCGCTATTACTCAAATAAGTATCGGAGAAAAGTGAAATTACATTTGGTATCAAAGCCTAATGATTGGGCCTTAATACCTTTGAAATTCCCTTTATCTGTAAATAATTTCATGATCCTTGTATATGTCTAATGTTATACACTTTCCCTAATCTTTGAGTCATAAGACTTGATTCTACAAGACCCTTATGCTAATTTTCCATAGCATTATTGAAAATCCTCTATCATATGTGTGTTCACATCCATATTTAAAATTTTGTCTAGAGTTAACATTGTGTTGAGAAAATCCCTATTTATACTTGGGCTCATCCTAAGGCACCATATCCATAGCAAATCAATAGGCCTACTCTATGTGCTTTCAACTAAGCTATTGATCTACAAAGTTAGTCTTGTGGCCACTTAAAGGTTAGATGCATGGTCAAGACTAAAAATATTTCATTCCATAGCATAGGTTCTTTTGTTTTAGATCTTAGTGACGAGTTTCCAATAGTAATGAAGTAATGATATGTATCAATTCCTTTTGTTTTAGAGTGGCTATGTGAACCCATAAAACATTTTTCCATCCTAGTTCCTATCTATTATAATATAATGTATTTAACAACATCGATGATCAACTTTAATATTATATATACACCCCACCTTGTAAAATGAGCAACACATACTTCTTTATTATTCATTTATTATGATATATATTCCATAAGAATACCTTGTATTGAACCTTGTTTAATGGATACGGTTGGAAGTTACTTCAATATGTCAATTGTTATAATGATTTTGTAAGCTTCTTACAACTTTCCAACTACTCACTTATACACCTGAGTTTAATATTTATCATTCTTTTAAATGTAGATGTCATGTATCCTAGATCAATATACACTTAGGTTCAATTTCATAGTGTTTGATGTCCAACACTGTGAGCAATTATAAATATTCTATGTGCTCCTGCATTAGAGAAACATGTGCCTCACTTGAAAAGGTTGAAACCTTTCCATCGTGGGTCATGTCTCTATAGGATAGCATCTGATTACATGTTGCCACATGGGTTAAAAGATGTGACGAATGGAAGCCTCGTATGAGCCGACATTTCCTTTATAAGCTTGAACAAACCAAAAGTGAACAAGAAATTCATTTACAATATGTTTTGTAAGAAACATTGGTAGCTCTGTCCCCGTAATAAATGAAGTTTCTTACAAAACAGAACAACAAAATGCATTTGGCACATTCACATTTTTATGCCATGTATTTATTTTACTTCATTTTTCCATGCCTTCTTTTACTTGAAAAAGCAAGGTTGCGGCCAACCATTAGCAGCGCCATCTTCTGTTATGTCTAGCGCCAAATTCACAGGTCACTGTCTAAATCATTTAGCGACTTCAATGATATCTCCTTAACATGTGAATACTGACTTGAAAAGACCATCTATCATGCAAGACCAATCCCATTCATTTTGAAAACCACTCTTTGTAAGCATGACACCAGAAATGCATTCATCTCATCATAAACTTCTGCTCTTTATTCTTCTCACCACAAACCAGTTTAACATTAGATTGGAGAGTAGAATATATAGGAACAATCAATGACAAAAGAACCCTCATGTTGCTTCTTCATTCTTCATATTTCTCATCATGGTTTCCATCATCATTAGTTTCTTCATTGACGACTTTCATTTTGAGGGAAAGTTATTGTCACTTTTAAGTAGAAATAGTTATTGATAATAATTATAAATTAAAAACTATTGATTTTTATATATAGTAGTAGAGGAAAATATACATTGTCTAATTAATTAATCAAAGCAAAAAAATAAAAGATCTAGATATTTGGAGTCTTGATGTATTGCTTACCTAATTTACATGTAAAAAGTTTGATAGTACTTTTGCTTACCTAATTTATCTAATTCGACAATTTCTTTGGCTTCATCTTCTTTGAAAGGGTTTAACATTTATTTATTTATTATTTCTTTATCTTGAACTTGTTCATTAAGAAAAAGAGATAGGTTTGTTAAGACCAAATTCCCAAATTTTACCAAACATAGGTTTCACAATTCATTATAGCATGATCAACATTCACAAAAGTTAATATTCAAGAAATGAATAAAACAACCATGTTATTCATTTACAAGGTATTAAGTACACATCTAATGGATCGTTTTAAACTTTGTGCGCTTCATATATTTGTATGGAGAATATTTTGGTCTTGATTTGGAAATTATTATGTAGCCCTAGTTGACCACCCCAAATCTTAATAGATTCAACCAAGAAGCAAGCTAGATGAAGGGATGATAGAGATCGTGAACCTTAATTCTCTCTCTTAAAGAATAATTAAATCAATAAGATATTTCTCAAAAAAACAAAGAGTTACATGTGAGAATGGTATTTGTACTTAATCCCACCCAAGAAACAAAACTAGAAACTCTAGTTGTTAGCTAGGAATCGTGTTGAATTGAAAAAAATCATACAATTATTCAATGAATAAGGAGGTTTCTTTTCATTTGAGTTTCATCAATCAAAAAAGGAAAGCTTAACTTTGCATCATAGAGCCCTAAATAGCAAATTTTAATATAGGTTTCGATGATTCATGAAGCTCTTGGAAGATTGAGTTATTTATCACAAAATTTCAATTAAGAGACCATCACTTAAGTAGTATTAATTTAAATATTTTTATTTGGGTTATAAGGACTTGTCCTTGAAAGAAGAGTTAGTACATCAGTATTTTTTAAAATTTGTATATCCAGACTAAATTTTAACCATTTTGAGTGATTTTATTATGCTTGCTACATTACTCAAAATCAACATCTAGATTTGTCTAATGTAAGTTACATTAAGGGCCCATAACCCATAAGTCCTTGGATTCACATTGTTTAACTTATTTAAAATGGCATTATCTTTGGAACGAGTTGATGAGAATAGTATAATATAGGATATGAAACCAAATAGTTTCTTTTAGGATGAGACATGGGAACATGTTGAATTTTACAAGGGGAGAGACAACCTCTGAGAAGATTAATATTATAAATTTGTACTCATTAATTTCCATACACAATCTAATAATATCATATATCAGTAAGTGTCCAAGCTTAGGGATATATTTATGGAATGACATAATATTTCCTCTCCTTATGTACCCTTACTCAAAATCTTAGGATGGGACCCCCAATAAAAAGTTGTGTTCCACTTTACTATTAGGTTTACAACATGGTTGTCAATGTAAGGTATTCTCATTTTTATAAGACAAAACATCAGCCAAAAACATAATTGAACAAATCTTCATCCTCAAAGTAAATTTAGATATAATTAACCTAATTTCTTAAAGGAAGATTAAAACTAGTAATTACTAGGTTCCAATAATTAGCTATTATTCTATTATTATTTAAGATGCATTGAGAGATCATTTGTATCATCTTTTATTGTAATCATACATTTTTTATTAAAATTGATGAACCCAATAACCTTGTACATTTGACTTATTGTATAGGACTAAGATTGTATTTGAAAAGAGGATATTCATGTAGTCTAGAATGCATGAATATCATCTTGGAATGCATGTTGAGTGTATATGTTATACTTTTATAAATCATGAGTGACTACATAGTATTGGATTTGCATAGTGATTATTGTGTGATCACATTGTAATACTTTAATAATTCAAGGAGTGACATGAGTGAGTTGAAATATAGGAGGTTAAACACACAAACTATAATTATATTTTCAATTATAAATTCAGGATATATTTCATCTATATAGTTCTCATCATAATTTTGATTGGAAAAGTGATTTTATTAAAATTACTTATGAATTTGAAATAAAGTAAAGAAAAAGGGATGATCTATGAATTAAAGGAAGAAATAATGTAGATAACGTAAAGAATAAAATATATATATTATGAAGAATACAAAATTCGATGTTAGTATTTTCTATATCATGCTACTGAGGACAGCAGCTAATTTACAAGGGGAGAATTGTTATGTGACTTTTTCCCCAAGAGAAGATAAATCTATGAATAACCCTTTAGAATTAAAAGGGAGATCTAAAATAAAGGATATTATGATCCTTTGGTTAAAAGAAATATTAATAAATAATATGTATAAACATTCTTTAAAAAGGAAGAATAATTATTTATTTAAATAATTATTAAAGGCAACCTTTGTGAAAGGGTGTGATGGTTTGGAAACCACCCCTTAAGGCTTATATAAGCATTTATGTGAGAAAGAATTCAAGCATGGAGAACATTCAAGGAAAGAAGATAAGGAAAAGAGAAATTGAGAAGGTACAAAGGAGTGAAGGTTAGGATCTTTGGCTAAAATTGAGGGCAATTGGAGAAGGGGCACACATCATTTGTCCAACTCGGGTACAACTGTCATAAGGGGGAATGACTTGTAAGAATGATGAATGATGATGATGTAAAAGAAAAACCTTTTGGACAAAGGTGTTGGTGTTTTTCTATGGTTTTTTTATACTCAAAACTCTAAAGTATGAGTGATGTTTGGTGGATGTTTTGGATATGATGCTAATTTTGGAATTTCAAAGTGTAGAAAACTTGGACCAATATTTTACTCCATTTCTCTAGAGGATATGTTTGAAGATCTACTTGAACTAGACTTGAGGTGCAAGAAAATGTTAATATCGTAGAAATTGGAAGCAAAGGAATAATCCAATTTGTGAATTAATTTTGAATCCTAAAACTAGGTTGATGTGTTTAGTTTTTGCAAATGGATATGGATTGATGCAAATATGATGTGTTTTGGAAGTCTGACTGTTTTGTTCTTAAAAGATGAAAGATTAACTAGTTTTGGATCAATCTTTGATTTGCACCAGAAAAGAGGGAAATAGCAGCAATATTTAGAACAATAGCGTTTGAAATGTAGGGAAATTCTAGTCAAACTTAGAGTAATAGTGATCTCTGTTTCAAGTTTGTGACTTGTAATAGAGAAAGCAATAGCGATAAATATGACAATAGCGGTCATTTTTAGGTCAATAATAGCTGAAATTTTTAAGACAACTATGACATGTCAAAAGTGGCCTCTTTTTCAATTCTTTTGATTGGTGAACAATGAAGGCAATAGCGGCAATTTTTAGGTCAACTGCAGCTAAAAATAGGTCAAAAGCAGTAATGTTTAGATCAATAGTGAAAATGTTCAGGTCAGTTGTGGTTTTGTTTTGCAAAAGCGGAAAAATTTTCAAGTAACTATTATAAACCAGAAAGCAATAGCAGCACATTTTAGATCAACTATTGCAATCTTTAGGTCAAAAGTAGCAAAATCTCTACAATAGCAGCTTCTATTCATTTTTTTTCCAATTCTGAAAGGTTCTCTCCAAATGTTTGCAAGTTTGTTCGATCTAGTTTTTCAATATTTTTGTGTTTGAGATATGGCAAGTGATACACAACAATCAAAAAATTTGACTCTAACATTTGTCTATAACTTAAGCAAGTTTCTTTCCACAAAGCTCAAAGTTTGTGAAAGTCAAGATACTAAAACCATAGTTCTCAATGTTGACTTTGGTCTAAATGTGACTTGAAATGTAAGCCTAAATATTTGGAAACCTTTAGAGATATTTGTTTAAGATGTCTTTTAAGGAGTGCAAATATAGAGCTCTTTTCAAAGGTATTCAAACTAATTCCAAAGGGTTTGAAATTTTGATAACCAAGTTCAATCTTTGTTTTGTTGTGTTCTTTTTAAATCAAGAAAAGTGTTTGATGTCCAAAGTAACACAGATTTTTGGCAATTTCATAAAAGACATTATTACAACCTAGAGATAAGCACGTTGTTTTAGTTGGGCTTACCTCATGCCCCGAAGGGATGATTTTACATGCAACTTATGGAGAGTGTTATGTCTCAACCATAAATCGGACTTGGTAAGTAACTTCTCAGAAGTAAATTATGATGCACCACTTTCAAAGAATGTTTTGGAAATAAGGGTGGCCTCTACTACAAGGTTCTTAGTCACTGCTCAAGAGATCCAATTCCTACCTAACATCCAGCAAGCTACTAAAAGCTTTAACTACTCCTATTATGGGCTCTATATACCCAAAGGTACCTCCCTGTTTTGAACGGCATTGTCGACCAAGTAATCACCAATTTGGTTTTGTTGTTTAGCCGCAACTTGATTTATATAGTGGCATGAGGGAAAAACTGCTTTGAGTCGCCTTAATTTATGTTGTGCGGGATGTGTCTCAAAGGTAGACCTAATCTAAAGGTGATGCTTGAAATAAAACAAATGTGAAACCCAAAGTGCTTTTCATCACCCAAGAACGTCAAAAGACACGAAGGGAGAGGATATACAATTGGTTTTCCAAGCACAAAAAACATGACATATAATCCATAGCAATTATATATTTTTAATCTGAAAATTTGAAGTGTGAAGATATCAATTCATTTTTTATGTGCACCAAATCAAAAGCGTTTTAGACTTCAGTCAAATATAGCAATGTGCAAATCAAAATGGATTTGTTCAATTTTAAGCACCAATTTTGAGTGTTTCTAATGGCCTTGTTCATCTTAATGTGGTCAACAAAAAATAAAAAGTGTTTGTTTGTCAACAAAATGAAATGTGTTGGTCAAAATAAAATGTTCAATTTTATAATCACCAAATGAAATGTTGTTTAAGTAAGAAAGCTTTTGAAGGTTCAGTTTTTTTTCTAAAAAAAACTCTAATTTGAAGTGTGCAAGTTGTGGGTTTAGTTTTACAACACCAAATTGAAAGATTCTTTAAACTAATAAAACTTTGAAAAAAACAATTTTAAGAACACCAATTTGAAGTGTGCAAGTTGTGGGCTCAGTTTTACAACACCAAATTGAAAGGTTCTTTAAACTAAGAAAGCTTTGAAAATTCAATTTTAAGCATGCCAATTTGAAGTGTGCAAGTTGTGGGTTCAGTTTTACAACACCAAATTGAAAGGTTCTTTAAACTAAGAAAGCTTTGAAAGTTCAACTTTTAAGAACACCAATTTAAAGTGTGCAAGTTGTGGGTTCAATTTTACAACACTAAATTGAAAGGTTCTTTAAATTAAGAAAGATTATTAAAAAACTAAAATAGCCTTCAATCATTTGTTATCTTTGCAATCAAACCGTTAGTCATTCTTGATGTAAAATATGCCATATTCCTGCAAATGTTGCATCAATAACTTTAGAAACTTCCCAACACAACAGTCAAATGTTAGCATTATAAATCAAAAAAATTGCTTGCAAGTTTTCAACAAAAAAACAAAGCAATAGTGGTAATGTTTTAGACAGTAGCAGACTTTTCATTTGCAGCAACAACAGTCGGCTTAATCAAAAGTAGTCCAAACATGTGCAACTGCAGACCTATTTTTGGAAAAAGTGATTAAAATTTCAAAAGCAGCCTTGTTTAGTACAGTAGCGGTTGGGAAAAGTTCAACTGTGGTAGAAATGAAGAAATGACCACATGAAAATCTTGTAGCTTTCACATAAAATTTTTCAATTTTGTTTCAAAAAAAGGCATTCGCGTTCTAGAACCTAAAACTACTCAAAATAAACTCACGAAAAATGTTAATGTCAAGGACTAAGGTCCCATCTAGGGCATGCCAGATGTTGTAATGGGGGGATGAAGCATACAAAAAGTGAATGAATTCAACTAATTCAAACAAGATTAAGATCCTAAAAACCCATTACTCATGAAATGAACAATATAAAACTAATGAATTCAATGAAACAATTGTTAACAAATGAAGAACAAACAATGAGCTCAAGAAATTATAATGTTACCCATCTCATGTCAAAGTGTATTTGTATCAATGTTGAATGTCGGATTGTTGTAATCAATACAAAGCCTTCATTATGCATTGCAAAAGCTTCAATGTGTTTGTACGATGTTGAACTAGAATGTGATGATAATTTGTAACGTGCTTAAGAGATAATTGTGCAGCGCTTCACTATGTAAATTCTAGATGATTTATGAGAGGGTTGAAGAGTGTTTTATAGATTTTACATTTCGAGATGAACGATCAAGATTTTGTAGTAAAAGATCTTGATCAATGGTTCAAAATCATTGAGAGGAGCTAGATTGGAAGAATCGGTGGTTTTAGATTGCATAATCAATGTGATTGATGAAATCAAGTTGAGTATTTGATGGAATTGAGAAAATAGATTGAGAGGTTAGTGGGATTGAAGAATAGATGAGTTAGCTAGGAAATAGATGGATCAGTTAGCCAATCAAAGTGAGCAATTGGTGGTTGTGATTTACTCAATCACAAAAAGGGGTGAAGATAATTAATTGAATTAATTAATTAACATTTTTGAGTTGAACTTGCAAGTCATATTTGACTTTTAACAAATAAGGTTGTATTTGTTGGTTGACCCTTTTGAATGATGTTGAATAATTAATTTAATTATTTAGAAAGAGGAAAGTGAATAAATTAAACTACTAAGTAAATAATTTAATTGATTTAGGAGAATATGGGAAATTAGTGACATAATTAAATAATTGATGTTATTTAATTAATCAAGAGGAATAAAGATTAGATAAATGATGACATAGTGAATTAATTAAATAATTTAATATTATTCAATTAATAGAGGAAATGAGGGCTTTTGATGTAAATGATGTGAAATACAATGATATTAAATGATAATGATGGTGATGATGGAAAAATGTCATTCAGGATATGTGATATGTGTTAGATCATTTTTACATGTCTACAACAACGTACACTCAGGATTGTCCTAGCCAGGGCTTTACTGTAAGGCCCTTGGAGGCAAGTAGTTTAACTATAAGGCCCTTTGAGGCAGGTTGGTGTTTTGTGCAAGAACCGATTCCTCCAAGGGTGCTTCCTTGTTGTGAAGAGCTTAAATTTGTAGCCATTCCTCTAAGTGTCGGATAATAGCTTCTCAAAATATATTTACAGATAAGTATTGAAAACCATTTATCCAACAATATTGGAAATATTTTCTATATGATTTTGATGTTAATATGATTAATCTATATGGAGATGATTATTCCATTTATTATTTTAATTATTTAATTGTCATGTGTTTATATTTTACATTGATTATTCACATTTTGATAACATTACATAACTCAAGTTATCTTAATTCTATAATTTAAATTTGTTGCTATTACTCAAATAAGTATCAGAGAAAAGTGAGATTACATATTCAACCCCCACCCCCTTAGTATAACCATGAACTCATCACTTTCTCCATATTCTTGAATTCTCCTCTTTTTGCTTGATTGTTGTTTCTTCCTTCTTACTTTTTTTGGATGGTTTTACAATGCCACTTCTATAAAATTTTGTTGTATGCCGAAAATTGTTGCTCTTGTAACATGTCATTGTAATCCATAATAGGAGCAAAAGAGTTAAAGTTTTTGTTTATGAACCCATGACTCCTATTCTTGTTCCATGCTCCATAATTCATTTCTTTATGCCTAAATTTATTTCGTGGATGCATTCTACATCTATTGCCTTATGACCAAATTGACTACATAAAAAGTAATAACCAAAGAAGGGATGATAGAACCTAGACATATGAGTTTGTCTTGATGGAAAGGGCTTCCTGACCATGTCATTCTTAGCTTCTAAAGGTATGCTTGGCTTCCAATTCTCCCTTTCATTCGTTTCATCTTTGATGGGACTTTTAAGAACATCAACATACTTCTCTTCATTTTATGTCTTCGATGATTTAGAACTTTGTCCTTCTTCATAGCTAATACCACTCCTATCGAATGTGGGATTTTGAAATTTGATGATGTTATCCAAAAATTTTGAACTCTTCTCATTCTTCAAGTTTGTATTTAATTGAGTCATTGTCCTCTCCAATTCCTTTCTTAAGGAAACAATCTCAATATCCAGCTTTTAGCAATTTTCTTCTTTTGTCTTTAGTTGGTTTCTCATCTCCTCTTCAACCCTTTTTACTTCTTCTCTTTGAACCTCTAGATCTATAATCATTTTTTTATTCTTCAAGACATTGCACATGCTAATTTTTCTTTTGCTTCACTATCCTCTTGAATTTGTAATCATGTCTCAAATAATTTATTTTCTTAAGCTTCTAGATCTCTTTGTAGGCATAATGGAGTTCCTCCTCAAGATCCACTTCTTTGTCTTCGCTATGCACTTAATTTAAATCTTTTTCTTCTTTCTTTTCGTCTTTATCATCCTTTTCTTCCAATGCCATGAAGAGTATTTCTTCTCTATCACTATTTGAAATTTCTTTGTTGTTTTCCTCTGATGAGCTATGATCTTTCCTTGAATAAAGACTCTTCTTGTACATACAAAACTCCTCCTTTTCATGTTGACCTTTTTTGCAATCCTTCTTTTGTTGATATCTTCTTCCTTTTTTCATGTAGTGATCCTCTTCATCATTGCTAATTTCACTCTTACCTTGCAGATGCTTAGAAGAAAAATGGCCTATTCTACCACAATTAAAACATTTAAATGGCAACTTACCTTGGTACTTCCTAGATTCTTTCTTTCACTTTCTCATGAAGTGTGCTTCTTCATCTATTTCATTGCTTGAGCTATCACTTGGTTCATATACTTTATTCTTTTCCTTCCTTGACACTTTGAAGGTTGCCTCCATTTTTTATGGCTTGTCTTCAATCCTCATTTAATAGACAGTAAGAATCCCATGCAACTCATCCTTTGTTAATTTTTCTAGATCTCTCATTTTTTCAATTGCCAAAACTTTGGAATCAAATCTTAAAGGTAAAGACCTTAATACCTTTTGTACAATCACAACTTCTTCAACTTTTTCACAAAGACCTCTTATTGTGTTCATGATCTCATCAACATGAAGCAAAATAGGATGCTACATTCTCTTCTTCTTTCATCTTAAGGCTTTCGAATTGTCTCCTATGAGTTTGAAGTTTTGTCTTCTTTACTTTTTCATCTCCTTCGAAGATATTCTTCAACTTATCCCACATGTCCTTAGTTGATTTGCAATGCATAACTTTAACAAATTCTTATTCGAATAATTGACACAAAATCACAGTCTTGGATTTTGCATTATTTTCACTTTCCCTCTTTCCTACCTGATCCATTGAGGGAGTCACATGGGCTATGTAGCCATTTTCAACTAATTGCCAAATATCATACCCTAGAGCATTCAAATAGGTTTCCATCCTTATGCTCCAAAAGGCATAATTTGTTCCATCAAACAATGGTGTCTTGTTTGTGAGAATCCATATCCTTTTTATCCAACCATATGTGCTCTTTTAGATCTTCCTTCTAACAATTAGACTATCTCCAAAGGAACCCGCTCTGATACCAATTGAAGAGCACTCAATTATACTGAGAGGGGTGGTGAATCAGTATAACAATAATCTTTTACTTTTTCAAAAACTTAATTAACCACAACAATAATACTTCAAAAAACTTAATCATCCACAACAATAACACACATGCAAGATCTAGCACTAAGGAACACAAGACAAACACACGATTTACATGGAAACCCTTGTGGAAAAAAACCACAACAAAATATTGCTTATATAGATCTTTTAAGCACCAACCTACATTAACAAAGCTTCTTTCATAGGCACCAACCCATAGGAGGCACCAATCCCCACAACTGAGCACCAACTCAGCAAGAGACACCAATCTCTTCTAATGAGAGACACCAACTTCCACATGAACAATATGGTAATTATGTGAAACTTCTTCTCAGATCTGCTCCAATATGCTGCTCAAAAACTTGCTCACAAATCTGCTTTAAATCTCCTACAAAAATCTATCATAAATTTTCTCATAGATCTACTCAAGTATCTTTCATAGATCTGCTCAAGTATCTCTCATAGATCTCTCATAGATCTGCTCATGAAGTCATCAAAATCTGCACTTATATGCCTTTTAAAATCTTCTCTTTATTCGAATGATATTCAATGAATTGCTTGCCTTCAAGTGATCTTCACAATCTCTTTAAATATTCTTACCAAGAGAGGAGACTTTTTGAAGCAACATATATTTTCAAAATGGATGCATCCTCTCCTTTTAAATGCATCTCTTCATCTTCAAATTTGGGTTCCTAGATAGGGTCGGCCCAAAACGGAAAGCATTAAATTTAATTTTAATTTGTAAATCCCCAAAATGGGGCACCAAGATGAGGAGGATCAGCCTCATACACAAACAAAATATTTTACAATTTTTAAGTTATTTATTTTACTTCCCCAAGAGTGGCACCAACCAAGGGGGGACACATATTTATTTCATTTTAAATTTTATTCCAAAACATGGCCACCAACATTCAACCATGAACTCCTTCCTCAACCTTTGACTTGAATGACGATAATTTTCCAACAATAAGTGCTTCTTCAGTAGTTTGAATATCAGTAACTTCTTTAGTAGGCTCTACTGTAGGTAGTTTGAAGAAACAATCGATTGAAGCTTGATTCACAATTTCACCTCCATCATCAACAGATTAAGCATGTTGAAATTCTACCATTTTATATCTTCAAATATGCAATGAGGAATAGAGAGATGTCTTAAGAGGATAAAAGGATCAATAACATAATAGACTCAATTATACAAAATAACTAACAAAATAGATCAACCACTCTCATGAAGAGATTCCCCATAGAATGCAAGGCTTACAACAATTCTATTCAAATGATTAGCAGGGTGTAACAACCTATCCAGACTACAGTTTAAAAATTTTCAACTGATAACTAACTTTCAGCTGACTGCAGTTAAATTGTTTTCGAAACAAGGGTTTCCAATTGATCCAACTGACTTTAACTTGCAAATATCTTTTTTAAATTTTCAGTTTCGGTTTCAGCTCTCATGAAACGTTCATTAGTTTTTTTTTTTTCGCCAACTGATCATGGCAGATCAATAACTAAATAACTGCCCAACTAGGGTTTCATTTGCAGCAAGACGGAAAAGAGAATTTCAATTCAGATGTCGTTACATTATATACTTCATCAACTAACTTTTAATTTCATTTTCAGCTGAAAAGAAACTATTAACTATAAACATCTAATAGGAAATTGCAGAAGAATAATAATTACTTTTCTTTGCTCCCATAAGATAACGAATAATTACTACAGCTATGAAACAATGTAACAGCTGAATAAATTCAAGTAACTATCTCCCTAAGTATCTGAGAATCTTACTATGTTCATTAACATAAAGAATAGCATTTATGGTATAGAAGAAATAGAAGTTCAATTACCATTGCATGTACCTGGATTTATGAGAGAGGAAGAATTCCTTTTGACATCATCTCCATACTATCATACTTGGAAATCTTTATCGAGGGAAAGAGAATTATCATCAGGGGCTTTACCGCCCAACCAAGACCTACTGGTCTCCCGAGTTTCTTCAACTGAAGAACCCGCCCTTCACGAGGGTAATCAACATGGATCAATTTATCATCATGCCTCTGAGCCTGATGTCCACGAACCTATACCACTGATCGATCCTCCCTCTATAGGTACCTCCTATCAGAAGAATCATCCTGATCAGGTATATCTGGCCATGGAAGCTGACATTGCCAAACGGGCATCTACCTTGGCCAAGGATTTTTCTATTAATTATTTGTGGCATCACTGTGCCGTCAGCACGCATCCTTGCTCGACATGATAATTCTCTGATCAAATTTTAATCTTACCATAACTGGTTTGGTTATCAATCTTCTCTTAGTTCGAGGTTAAGTCTTACCCTTAAGGTTTAACATTACAAGAACTTGGTTTGATTCCACATTTGTTAAAGATTAAGCAGTTATCTTTTAGGAGAGAATTTCATCTCATGACTTTTCTCATCTAAGTAAAATTATCTTTTATTCTCAAACTTCTGAGGAGAATTAAGGAGTCTTTTTCGACAATAGGAATTCAATGTTTTATATTACAGAGTCAATGAACCAAGGTATTTAAAGTTGATATCAGGCTTAGAAGGTTAATTCACATCCTTTAGACCCTTTGGTTTTTCTTATCACCTAAGAGGAAGGAAGAGACTTGTCCTTCAAGAAGGTTCATCAGGTTAATGGTCTCACATTGCACGGAAGAACATGATTCTATTTCGGAATTTAATATTTTTATTTCTTTAATTTATAATATTTCGCATTTCCAAGATTCCTCTTGCAGCAAGAATTTCCAATTGGCATAACTCATTCAAGATTATGGAGATGAGAAGAAGTTTTAAAAACCCAAACCCAACTTCCTTTCGGAATTTATAAGCAAATTCTCTCTTGTTTCAAGGAAGTAACATTTTAGCTTTCCTAGGCTCAAGTTAAACCCATTCATGGTCTATTTCTCAATGACTAGTTATAACCATTTTTCTTAATTCGAGGATAGTTCTTATCCAAAGAATCTCATTACAATAGCTTGGTATCAGATTCATAACTTATTTATGATTATGCGAGAATCTTTATAGAAAGAGAGAGAGACAGAAGAAGCTAGTACCATAAAGGATCCTTCCAAAACTAAAACATTCAAGTGCCAAATAAAGATCTCGGAGAGGATAAAGGGGTAAAGATACCGCTCCAGCTCAAAGAAAAATAAAGTCAACTTGGCCTTGGTCTGAAGGTTACCAAATAAATGACAATGGTTCAGACTATCGGTTTAAATACAGTACGGTAATAGAAAGAGGAATTTTGAATGCCAGCTTTGGTACAAAACTGATTCTATAAAGAGTCTTCTATTTAACATATACCCGCAAGGTAGTAAGGACCCGATTTAAGTTTACTTCAAAAGATGAGAAGACTAAATGAAATTTCATTTAACACACAAGAGTCACAAAATATACTTAAGAATCTTCGATGCCTAATTTTAACAAAGCGAGGTCTCTTTACATGCCTGAATTTGAAGCTCTATGACTTTGAAAGAGATCCCGATTCTTCTCCTCTGTGCTCGGGTCAAACAACGATGCTCCTGAAGCCTTTCCGACCAAAGAAAATTTTGAAGACGGCTTACTCAGTTACCAGGAAACAACACTAAAATCTAAAGCTTGAAATAATCGCCCAGGCTCTTCCACGCTAAGCTCCCGAGGAACAATCTTGGATAGCCCCTGGTAAAGTCGTTGAAGGGAAAAGATGAGATACGGAATTGGATAAGGAAAAATTATCAATGGAAGCAGATGGAAATGGGTTTTTCCAAGTTATTAGAAATGAAGGAGTGTTTCCCTGCTACGTCTGAGGTGAATTCGGTAAGGAAGCAAGATAAGCCCTCCAAAATGCCCGAGCCAACAATGGTTGCATATCAATTCCCCAAAAAAAGACCCCCTGCAAAAATGCCACTGGACCAAGTATATAATTCTTTTTGAATCCTCCTGAGACCTTCGTTCCTAGAATTCAAAACGCCCCGGTGCCTTCTTGGCTTCCTTCTCGACCGTTCCACAAGAGGCTCGAAGGGAAAATGACAGAAAAGCACCGCCAAGATCTCCACTTTCTAATTCATTTTTATTTTTATTTTTAAACCTTTTTATTTTTATTTTCATATTCTAATTGATGGCATTAGAATTTTATCCTTATTATTAATTAATATGATTTAGCCATTGCAAATAATAATATATATATATATATATATATATATATAACAAGAATTATTCTTCTCGACTCACAAGAGAATATTATTGTCATTTAATATTATATTTATATCAATCATTTTAATTTAATATTTATAGACCTTCTGCAACCTCCTTAATAGGTGATTATTGACATATATATTTAAATTGACTTGCTTAATCTATATATATTATTACTTATGGCCAAGGTAATGATGTCGACGTAATTGTCTTGCTCCGACTCTAGGTTTGATGATAAATTGATCCATCATTAACCACGTCCTCTCCCTGATGATATTTCCCTTTTCCTCGCGGCGTTAGCAATCCTGCATCCACTGGCAAGGATTATGGATTAGATCGTTCTCCATGGCTTAATAATATGCATTGAAATTTGATCTCATGATCTCATTCCACTTCTCATGAACAACAAATTCAACGACAATAAATAAATAAAAAGTTCGTTAACATTACAGTTACAATAAAATAACAACTTTTCATTCCCAATGTCATAATCACATGAAAGTAGTTATTTGCAACTAACATTGCATTTGAAAGACATCAACAAACATATAGTCTCAATGTAAGGGATGTGACACGTGGACTCAAAAGATTTGACTTTATGATGTTAGCACATTTTTGTTATGTTTTTTAATTCTTGTAATGTTTTTGACTTTTCAGATGCTTTGTAGGTCTAAATTATCCAAAAGGGAGAACTTCACATGAACTTCCAAGCGATGTGCTAATGTACCATGATAATTCATGATTTTAGTGGTCTTTCAAGCGTTACACTCTCCCTGACACCTGTCATGATTGACCCTCCAGAAGGTAATAACTCTGGCATATTATGAGTTGTTATCGAACCCTTGTGCCTTTCTTGGTTTTCAATTTTGAATCTCTATCACATTCATTTTGGATTTTTCACTCTATAATTCTATTAGCAAGTTTTTTAAGCATTCTTTAAAATAATAATAGCAACCTCCATTGTTGTTCAGTGAATCTTTTTCAATTCTTGGTGCATGTGAAAATTCCTAGATCTTTTTATGATTTTGTAGAGCTGTGGTAGCAATTTGTGTAAGCTAACAGTGTTCTATTTGGCTGTTCCAAGCCTTTAAGATGTCACTGTTCTTGTTTGTTACTCCCTTCCCTTCATTTAGTTCATTGTACCTATTTTTTATTCTTGGGTGCTAACAATTATTACATTTGGGAGTGATCTGAAAGTTTTGTACCAAGAGAGGAATTATTTTTCTGGATTACCATCACAGAAGGCACTTTTGCAGAATGGATCCATCTTTCAATAAGATCATTTCACTAGCAACACCAATGAGTTTAGTTATTTGCCAAATTCTAATAAACATGGCAACTGCAACAGAAACCAAAACTGCATCTTCATATTCCAATGGAAAGGGAAAATTCAAACCTTAGAGAATTTTAAGAGCAAGATCTGATAAATGTTTTACACCTTTTAACAAAAATAAGTCACTAGGAAACTTGGGTTCTGCGATGGGAACCCTATCACAAACCCATGCCCACATCTCCACTTGATTGTATTTATATATAATATATCCATCCCTTATTAATATGCTCTCATAAACTATCTCAAACTGATTTCCTCATATCCATATTGTGTGTCCTAGTGACTGTACGATGCCATTCATTCAAGACAAAACAGCAGCTGGGCTAAGCAAATCCAATGCATTGAGCACTTCCTCACCCATTCTTGCACATCCCACAAGTGTCTGGTAGAAAAATCAATAAATAAGAAGCATTAAGACTTTCCAGCTTTATTTTCCTAAGTTCAAATAGATATCAACATAATCAATGTAATGAAACACCTGTGGATAGACCTGTCCAGGAGACATCAAGTCAGCAGTTCGAAACCCTTTATCCAAAGTTGCTAAAACTGCACTGATGATGCGATTGGCTGCATCTTCTTCACCAAGTCCATATTTCAAAAGCATTGCTACACTTAGAACCATAGCTAATGGATTTGCTTTGTCCTGCAAATTTTAGTAACATTATCAAAAGCATCAGGAAACTCTCAATTTCAGATACTGACATTAACAATAAAGGTGGTGAATCTAAACTTTATAGTGCAATAGTAATATCATATATTTCGAATACAAAGAGATTTTTCTTCTTAATTGATACAATGTAATGCAAATAAATCCAAGTAGCCATTCTTGTCCTATGTTTAAAGAGTAACATTGAAGAGTAAAGTCCAAAGCAGACAAAACATCTGCAAAGTAGTTTAATAGCAGCCTGAAAGTCTACAAACGATAACACACCAAAAACCAACGAAGCTATAACTATGCCACTTTTTATCCTCTCTTCACCAAATTGGACCTATAGACACCCATTAAGATCCTCTATAAGGTGACATCATTAGATTACTCAAATTATTTCTGAAAATTCTTTTGAGCAACTAACCAAAACTAAAACTTTTTTGGTTGAAGCAAGATTACTTGTGGACTGGGATGCTCTTGCATCAGACATATGCCAAATAAATGAAATATTTCATGAGTTTGTAACTCATGAAAAAAATTTCAAGCCCAAAATTGAAATTCTATACTTCCAAATCTACTACCTTCATCCAAGAGGCTTCATTTGTAGATTTTTCCCTCCAATGAACCAAGTATCCCATATAGTCCTTTTGCTCGTTCTCTTACCCACTTAGGAACCAATCACCTTATCTATGTTTCTTTTCAAGAAATTGACGTATCCATTCTTGTGTATCCTAAAAATTTGTATGTGGATCCCCTAGTGCACTTGTCTCCCCTTCATGATACTTGTATAGCTAAACAACATTGAAGATGGGAGATATGTTTATACCTATTGGAAGTTCTATTTCATAAGCATTGGATGAAAAATTATTCAAGAACCTACATGTGTGTATCTTCTTCCATTTCAATTTATTGTATGATCCCTATGGGAACCTCTCCTTCTCAACTATGTCATAACCATATCACTTACCTAGAAATCTTGTTCTCTTTTATGCATATCAATTTGCTCCTTGTACTTGGTGGCACTCTTCTCCAAATTATCCTTCACTTTCTTATGCAGCTCATGAATGTATTTAGAAAAAAACATCTACCACAATACTCTTCATGCTCGAATATGCACTATCCCTAACTCATCAACACCCCTTGGGCTATATCCATAAACAATAGAAAAGTATTTTTTTCAACACTTCTATTGACTAGATTATTATATGAAAACTTTGCCTAAGCCAATATCAAGTCCCATTGGTTTGGTTTTTCTCCTACCAAACACCTCAATAAGTTTCCAAAACTCCTATTCACAACTTTGGTTTTCCCATCAATCTAGGGATGATAGGATAAATTAAACCCTAATTTAGTACCCAAATTCTTCCATATTATACACCAAAAATGGCCAAAAAAATTAGTGTCCCTATCTAAGACAATGCTCTTAGGAAATCCATGTAGCCTAACTACCTCCAAATTTTTATTTGTTATATGGGGAGAATCATTGCTATTTTGACATGGTATGGGATTCATCATCTTAGAAAATCTATCAACTACAATAAAAATCAAATCATTACCTCTATGTGTCTGAGGCAATCTCAAAACGAAGTCCATGTCGATGTGCTCCCACAATCTTGGTGCAGGGCACCTAGTTTTCATGATGTAAAAAAAAGGGGTTTGATGTTAGGTTTTGTCTGATTGAGTCATTTTTATTTGTAATAAGGTCTATTTAGACCATGTTGTCATGTTTTAAGTTGATTTGAGTCATGTGGGGTCGGTTTTGGGTTAAGATGTCAAGTTTTGCAAAAAGTTGCAATGTTGCTCAAGCAACTTTTGCATTTTTGGTCTCTTGTGGAAGTTGAACCATTGGAGATTCAAAGGGAAATTAGAAAATAGTTGTTTTTGGTTGTAAATGTTTAAATATGCCTTGGGATGGTCGAGGCAATCTTCTGGAGTGAATTTTTGATGATCAAACAATAAATAAACTCTGTTTTTTGTGTTCTAAGAGCTTAATTTGTTGCAATAGAGATTAGTACGGCCTAGAAGTGATCATTTATGAACTGGGATTGATGAATCATTGAATCTTCTATCATTTACATTTGGTTTTGGTTGATTTCATCAACTGTGGAGGAAGTTAGAGTTGATTTACTAAAAATTGTTTGAAACCCTCATTAGGGTGTGTAGTGACTATAAATAATGGTTTCCTCTCCATTCCACTGATGAATTGACCTCAAACTCAGTGGAATGGAATTCTTTAGGGTATATTTTTTGTTAAAAATGTTGTAGGAGCAAGGGAGGGTGGTAAGTGCAAGTTTGGATGATGCCCTAGTCTAAAAACTTCATGTTTTTGGTATAAGAGTTGCATAGGAGTTAGGGTTTTGTAGAAAATTTGTTTGGAGATCATTCTAGTTGATGGAAATTGCATGTGCAGAACCCATGTGACATTTTGATAACCCTGGAATGAAGAATTGAGGTTTGGAGATTGTAAAACCAATAGTTGCATTGTTGAACTAGCCTAATTAGGTCTAGTTGGGAGCGTAGAAATCCAATTTTGAGGGTCATGTTCCAGAACAACCCTATCAAAAAAAATTATATGTTTTCAAACTCCATAAAGGGTATCCAAAATAGTTTTTAGGTTGTGGGTTGGAGGTCTCCACTGCAAGTTATGCCAGGAAAATCTTATTTGTTGTCCTACAAGACCTAGTGGAAATTTGTGAAGGAAGTTGAACCTTGTTTGGTGTGTAAAGACTTTGGTAAATAGTTGGTTGAGTTAGTTTTGATTGTGATATCCCATGCTCTGCATCAGATCTTTGTGGTATAGGAAATGACTAATACAATTCTATATTTATATTTTTCCTTGCTCCTTTTGCATGCTAGAAAATTCTACATACTTGTACTATCTTCTTCACATATGCATCCATCCTAGGCCAATAGTATCCTTCATTTAATATTATTATTTTATCCACACCAAAATTTCCACTCAAGCCTCCACTATGATTCTCTCTTATCAGCTTCTCTCGTTGTACCCATGGGAATACATAATTTCTTTCCTTTGAACAATAAATCATCCTAAATGAAATAATACAATCATGGAGTCCTTGTCCTTTTCCACCAAAATCTTACTAGCTATCCATTCTTTCTTAAAATCTACATCATCTGGATACAACTCCCTCATTGCATCAAAACCAATAGCATTGATCCTTAACTCATTCATCAACAAACATCCTCTACTAAGTGCATTTGGTACCCTATTGGAACTACCATTTCTATTTTTCAAATTAAAAGTATCTTTGCAAGAACTCCTCCCATTTCATGTGTCTCTAGTTCAATTTACCTTGGTTGTTGATGAACTGCAAGGCATGGTGGTCTATGTATAGCACAAATTCCTTAGGAAGTTGCAAATAGTGTCTCCATTTCTTCAAGGCCTACACTATAGCATATAGTTTTTGGTCATATATTGAGTACTTCCTCTTGGATTCATTTAATTTTTTACCGAAGTAGGCACTAGGTCTTACTTCTTGATTTAAAACTCCAATCACACTACTACTAGCATCACAATCAACTTGAAATAACTTAATAAAATTTGGCAACGCCAACACTAGATGTTCCATCACCTTCTTCTTCAACAATTGAAATTTTTGTTTTTCTATAGTCATCCACTTAAATTATTTCCTACCGCCTTTCATTATCTTTGTCATAGGTTCACATATTCCATTGAATTTTTGGATGAACTTCATGTATAAGCTCGCCAAGCCTTGAATTTTTTGGCTTCAAATATACTCTTAGGTGAAGGCTAGTCTACTATTGCCTTGAATTTCTTTGGTTCCATCTTCAACCTTTCTTCAGATAACACAAAACCTAGGTATAATATTTCCTTCTTCATGAAACTACATTTCTTCAAATTCTAAGTGACAAGCTATCTTCTTTTAACCTTTGCAAAAATTCCCTAAGATGCATTAAATGCTCTTCTTTTATTTTATTAAAAATTAGAATATCATCTAAATATACAATCACAAATTTTACTAAGAAAAGGTTTCAATACCTCATTCATCAGTTGCATGAAGGTACTTACAAAATTGTTAACCCAAATGACATTACCAGCCACTCATATAAACCATCATTGGTTTCA
This sequence comes from Sequoia sempervirens, assembly GCA_007258455.2. Classification (NCBI taxonomy): domain Eukaryota; kingdom Viridiplantae; phylum Streptophyta; class Pinopsida; order Cupressales; family Cupressaceae; genus Sequoia; species Sequoia sempervirens. Next base: position 80,935 of record VDFB02321517.1, read on the forward strand.
AACATAGTCTTCCATTCATCTCCTTCTCAAATCCTTATCTAATGGTATCCACTCTTCAAGTCTATCTTGGTGACATACTTGGATCAACTCAAATAATACATCATGTTATCAATATAAGGAAAAGGAAATATGTACTTGATAGTTATCTTATTTATAGCCCTTGAGTCTATACATATTTTCCATTATTCATGTCCTTTGGTGTGAGTATTGTAGGTACAACTTATAGGCTTAAGATTTCTATGATAAGACCTTTATCAAACAATTCATGGGAGTAGTAGTTTATCTCCTCATTCTCCATCAAAGTCATTTTGTATGGTTCCTTGTTTGGAAAATATCCCTTGGTATCAGATCCATGCATTGACTTATGCTCCTCATTGGTGGCAATCCATTAGGTAACTCCATCAAAATCTCTGAAAATTAACCCAAAATATTCGGTACCTCTATGGGTTCTTCCTACTTCTTCTATGTTGCCCTATCCTCTATAGGCTTTGAAATGAAAGCATAACATGCTTTCTCCTTGTTCAAATCCTTTAAAAAAAATCCTAGTCACCAATCACACCTTTGGATTCTTATATACCTCATCATCCTTGTCCTTTATGGGATTCAAGTTATACTCCTTCCCATTCTTCTTTAACCTATTAAAATTAGCCTTGCCATCTTGAATGGCTTACCTATAATACTACAAAGTTCTACCCAACAAAATGTAGCATGCACCCATTGGCATAATATCACACATAATTTCATCCTTATAACTTCTTATATAAAAATTTATTAGGCACTGTTCACTTACCATTAATTGGTGCCCCTTTTGTAGCTAATGAACCTTGTAGGGATTGGGATATTTCATCATTTTCAACTAAAAATTCTCCACCATTTTTTTGACACTAGATTATCTATGATGACTTTAGAAAATTTTCCTCAAGAATTACTTTTTTTCCTAAAAAATATCTTGTCTATGTAGGTTCTTCCTTCTCCTTTTTTGGTTTCAATTGAATTCTTCCCAGTATCAATGAATCTACATATTCAAGGTCTTCTCCACACTTTGGTGAAGCTCTGCTTTCATCTATTTCTTGGGCCATATGAATATATTCTCCTTACCCTTATTGTTTCTACATTGTATTTGAGGACATTCAAATGTCCTTTCTCCACATTCGGAATAGGTATCATTGAATCCTCTTCCTCTTCCTCTACCAAAATTTCCTTGTCCTCTTGAATAATCACCTTTTCCTCTAGGATAACCTCCTCTTCCTTTAGCTTCCTCAATGTAGGAAATTTTTTGGGAGGTGCTAGCTTCTTCTTGCTTTCCTCGGTAACCTCTTCCACCACTATATTGTCCTCTTCCATGTGGGAATATTCATTTATATCTTGAGTTACTATGCTATTTCCTAGCCAATTTATCTTCTACCTTTAATGCATACTAGTAGGATTCTTCTACAATCTACAATCTAACCATTCTAATTTCATCTTGAATTGATAATTGTAGACCATTCACATACCTTGACACCTTTTCAATATCATAAAAAACATGTCCTCTCCTGATGCTCAATGGATAGAACTCTTCTATGTATTTCTTTATATTGGATTCTTTTTGCTTCAGGTTATGTAACTTTCTAAACAAACTTAGGTTATAATCTACTAGAAAGAATTTAACCTTCAACTTGGTCACCATTCTATCCCATGAATTAATCTTGTCTTTGCCTCTCCTTTGTCTCTTTGTGTGTAAATGTTCTTCAAGGTTTAAACTACCATTATAATAGGTAGGATCAATCCTTGGATTGCTACTGATTCTAGACATTACCCTCAAGAATATTTTGTTGGTGTAAATAGTGACTTTATCAAACTAGTTAGCTTTGATCCTACCTAGGAGAGTCTTATTCACATCGCTTAAGTATCCACTTGGGGAATTTTAGGCTTTCATCTCACTTCATAGTAGTGAGACATTTGTTTTCATCACTTGAGACACCTATTGCATGCATATTTTCCACTTTCTCACGCAATTTTCAAGTGAGCTCACAAGTGTTGCACATATGGAGAGTTAGTCGGTTGTTCAATCCAACCTTCCTATCTCGTCTACCTTGCCTATGTATGCAAGGTTTCTCATTATAGTTGCACATTCTTCATTTTATATTGATAGAAATACTATTGCGTTCATCATTTCACTTGTGGAAGGTTATCAAATTTGAGCTCTCTAATCTTGGCATTCTCCAACATGGTATCATCAAGGTGACTCCTACACATAGTCCTATCATCAGAGTGTCATAGAGCCATTCTGAAATTTGGGTATTGATTTGTTTGTTTCTAATAAATTATTCTTTCAAAACACTAGTGAATGTATATTGTTAGCCATTTTTATTGAAGGGGTTTTTTTTGCATCAAATTTGTACCTTATGCATATCAGATAAAAAATGGTTTATGGGTTTTATTCATACCAACGGAAAACCATCTGGGTATCTGTTAGTTTTTGCAAATAATAATTTAATATAGCAAAAATTGTTATCAAAATAGCATGGTGTGACCATTTTTCCTGTTAATCAAAGTTTTTTATCAAATTGCATCTTTAGTAAGTTGGAAAGAAAAACGTTTTCTAGGTTTTGATTACAATGTCAAAAAACTTTTTGGGCATCTGTTAGATATTGCATATAGGAAGAAAATTTTGTAAAAACTAAATCAAAAGTATCTAGGCTATTGTTGATGAAAAATAAAATATTGTAATAAATTTTGATCAATAACTCGAAATTGAGTGTGATTTTCTTCAAAAGTTAATATTTTTTATTTTCAATCCATTGGACTTACATTGTAAAAAACACTAAATTATAAAGTGCCAAATTTTGGGGGCTCTCAAATATTGAATCAAGGGGGTGCCTTATGTTGTACCTTTGAACACTTCCATGAGTAGTGTCTTTGAACACTTCCACATTTCCATTAATTTTTTTTTCTTCCCACACTTCATTTATGCTTGAGCTGATAGTAGTCATGTCTCCAAATCCATGGAAAATCAAATGTGATTATTGTAATAAGAAAATGACATACCATAGATGCATGTATGTTTAAACAACTTCATGAATTGGAACTTGCTTGGAAACTTCATCAACTACAACAAATTTGTATTAAAAAATAGAATCAACTTGTCGTATTTTTCTAAACCAACACTTGCAAAAACATCCATTCTCATTTAGTCATCTTGTGAGACATCACCTTCATTTGAAGATGAACAATGTAGTTTGATGACATGCATTGTGATCTCATCACCTAATGCTACTTCAAAATTGAGAGTTGCTTCCTTGAGAATTTCCAAAGATTCAGTGCACAAGATATTATCCTTCTAGAACTTCTACCAAATATTGCATCTTTGTTTGTAGAGTCCTACATTGCATATTTGAAAGACACCATTGAGCACTTTAGTCTTCCTTTTCATGAAATTTATTGCAATACATTAGAGTTTAGAGATGCTTCACAAAGAGCATCTAGTGATTCTTTAAAGCAAAACATAACATATTCAGTGCATGTTCTACATTAGTCTTCACATGGAGCATTTGAGCAGATTTCAAAGATTACATCTAGGCATTTTGATCATGTGCAAAAATCAAAAACCTTTATCTTACTTCCTACATATTCCTATCGGGAATGGAAATTCATCTTGCACACATTTATGGTGTTGTTCTTCCCAAAGGAATAAATTTTTTTCAATGATCATGGATCATCTTCAACATCCAATTTTGAGCATCCACCTGCACTACATGAATCATTTTGAGGGGAGGCTACATGGTTTCTCTTCTCCTATCGGTTTTGGGAGGAAGTGTTTCCTCACATGGAGTTCATCACTTCATATTTTATGGAGTGGTCACATGGAATTCTCTCTTTTCTCTCCTATGGGGGAACATATGTTGTACTCTATGTTAGAATTAGTCCTTGGGCGTTCATCGTAAGTCTTCCATCTATCACTTATCTTCTTCACTTGTAAATTTTATTGTATTTGCATCATTTATGTTTTATAGAGGAGTTTTCCATTTTCCACTAGGTTTTCTCATTTACTCCACTTAATGAGAAACTTGTATATGAGTAGCTAGCATAGCCTAGTATTTGAGACTCATCATTAGTTCATACATTACTCCATAAGTTACACTTAAGGGGGGTTGTTGGTGTAAATAGTGACTTTATCAAACTAGTTAGCTTTAAGCCTACCTAAGAGAGTCCTATTTACATTGCTTATGTCTCCACATAGGTACTTTTAGGCTTTTGTATCACTTCATAACATTGATACATGTGTCCTTATCACTTGAGACACCTATTGCATGCATACTTATCACTTACACAATTATCAAGTGAGCTCACAAGTGTTGCACATATGGAGGGTTAGTCAGTTGTTCAGTCCTACCTTCCTACCTTCCTACCTCATCTAGATTTCCTATATATGCAAGGTTTCTCATTGTATTTGCACACTCTTCATTTTATATTAATAGACATACTATTGTGTTCATCACTTCACTTGTGGAAGGTTATCAAATTTGAGCTCTTTGATCTTTGTATTCTCCAACATATTTCTTCTCTTTGGTATACTTCACCTTTGTTCGCTTCATGTGATTCATCTCCTCCTACCACTTCTTTTTCCTCACTTAGCCATTTTTTATCCTCTCTTTACCACATTGGAGCTACAAACACCCATTAATCTCCTTTATAAGGTGACATACTTAGATCACCTAAATTATTTCTAAAAATTCTCTTGAGCAACTAACAAAAACTAACACTACTAGAAACCTAAAGCAACTAAATTGAAAGGATTTTTTTTGGTTGATGTAAGATTACCTATGGACCTGGAGATGCTCTTGAATCAAATTTCCACACATTTATAGAGAAGAGAGTGTTTAGTTTAAATGTAGCCAAATGGGATAAATAGAGGAGTGCTTAGTGCAATATACCCAAATGTGACAAATAGGAAAATGTTTAGTGAAATCCCCTCAAATTTTTTTGAGAGGGGAACACTTATTTTAATACCCCCAAATGAGATAAAAAGAGAAGTTATAAGTACAATGCTCCAAAATGTGATAGATAAAAGAGTGATTAGTGCAATGCCCAAAATAGGGTAGAGAGGATTGTTGTGCATGTTTTTCACACACACCCTGCCAAAGGCAGGGACCCCCCTTTTTTTTTCGCTTTTGCCTTGCTCCTATTAGCTTGGTCCCTTCTCGCTTGCTTCACTTTTTCCTTCAATTTTTGACTTTGGGGACAAGTTACCTATGGATTTGTGATGTTTTTGTGATGCCTAAGTGAACTGCCAAGGTTTTGTTAAGTTTTAAGAAGTTTCATAAATTTCATTGTGGTTCATCGTTTGCAGGTTTTCATGTGCGAGTCATCATTCGTGGGTTTTTGTGTATGGGTTGTCGTATGTGGGTTTCCATGTGTGGGTCGCCATCTATGATTTTCCATGTGTGAGTTTCAGTGTGTGGAATTTCATTTTTTTATAGCTTTGGACTCTCCTACTTCCAGCTTCCAAAGCATTTCAAAATAAGGGTACAAACTTTAAGTTTTCAACATCTAGGGCCCATAAAATGGATGTCTCCATAATCCTAAAGGGGTTTGTGCCAAATTTTCTAAGTGTTTAGACATTGCGAAAACTTCACTGTAGGAAGTCGTGTGCGGGTTTCCTTTTGTAGAAGTTCGTTTGTGAAATGTCATTTTTAATGGTCTCGGACCCTCTGGCTTCAGCATCCCAAATTTTTTCATATTTCAAAATGAGTCAAATCTTAAGGAAATATGTCTAGACACTCTTTCTACCCCTTTTACCACGTGCTAAAACTGAAAAATATCAAATTTACTAAGTTTTGTAACTTTGCGGGAATTTCACTCTGGGTTGTTGTGAGCAAGTTTTTGTGTGTGGGTCGCCATCTGTAGGTTTCCATGTGTGAGTTTACATCCGCGGGTTTTCGTGTGCAGGTTTCTGTGTGTGGGTTTCCATGTGTGGAATGTCATTTTTAATGGTGTTGGATCCTACAGCTTCTACATTCCAAATTTCAGCATTTTTTGAAAGGGGTCAAATCATTGAGGAATAGGTTTAGGCACCCTTCTAATGCATCTTTCATGTGCTTAATTTGTAAAAACTAAAAATTTCTAAGAGTTGTGGCTTTGAGGAAGTTTCCATGCGCGTGGTCGGAATTTCACCACCGTTCTTTGACGAAAAATCTCACACATCCTCCCGCCATGCGAACCCCGAGCCCGCATTCACCGCTATCGGTCCTAAAACATGCAAATCATGGGCTTTTGAGAAAATCACTTTGACGGGTCCTCCAATGTGGGCCGTTGTGGTTGAAGGTCCACCCTATTAAATTTGTTCCTTAACAATGAGTGCTTAGTGCCCCTCCACTACCCAGAACCTGCATTGCTCGACTCTGAGGTCCGCAACCTTCAACTTAGAAAGAAAACAAACTCATGAAGGAAAATTACCATGCGGTTTGCGCTATGCGGAACTCTGCATGCAAGGTATCATCCATCCAATGCCGCTATTTAATGACAGCATCAATGTCCTTCCACCCCACAACGCCTACATCCTTGAATCTCGTAATTACACTAAATCCTAATCTTGCAGCCTCGAGTGCCTCAGCCAATTTTTCGTGTTTGCCTAATCATTCCATGGGATATTTTATCATCAATCAAACTATGCGGAAACTTCCATGCAGGTGGTTGTCTGCGGGATTCCACGTTCCCAATGCCATTCTACTCTGACTTTCTCCTAATGACTTCCACCTAGGGGAAACCCACACCCCTGAGCCTGCATTTGCATAAATGACCCAAGCAAGCTCCAAATGTTTGAAAATGATCAATGTCATGATCATCTAAGGGTATACAAATGGATCTAACTGTGAATTTGTAGAATTTAACTAACATTTTCCCTATTGATATATCAATGCACTTATTGCACTCTATGTGTGCAGGAATTATGGAGTCTGTTGAGGATCATCAAGGAAGCCTATGGAAAAGAGTGACAAAGGAAAAAATCTTGCAAGGACTCCAAGAAGAAAGGAAGAATAGGAACAAATGAAGTATCAATTCCACGAGGTGGAGTGCACCTACAAGCTCACCTCCACTTGGGACACAGTTTCAGACATAGACCTTGGGCACATGAACTTTGATGAATTCAAGTAGAGGGTGATGGTTAACCCTGCTACAGAAGATGTTGTGTTGCAAAGGCTCACATATGAAATATGCCGACGAAGATCTAAGGTTACCAAAATGGAGGATCTTCTTATCCATGAATGCATGCCAAAGAAGTCAGTGTTGAAGAATCAAGGAGTTGTCCACCAGAATCAAGAGCAAGAGGAAGTTGTTCTATACAAATGATGATGGTAAAGAGCTATCAATCAAGATTAGGAGCAACATATCTACTTCTCAGTGACACAAATCTGCAATTAGATTTACTTGATTAAATGAATAAATGTTGCAAACACATCAACAAAAAGGTAGATTTCAACAATTTTCAGCTATAGTAGAGAAGGTAGCTAAAAGACAAAATAGCTACAGTAGCTACATGACAAAATAGACTATAAGAAAAAATAGGGAAAAGGACAAACGTCTATTTTTATATTGTGAAATATTGGATGTAGGTGAAACCCTAAGCTGTATTGAATTTGGGCCACTCATTCCAAATCAACCATGTCCATTCATTTCACTTTTGGAAAACTATAAATAGGGGCTTGCTCCTCATTTGTAAGGGGGTGGTGAATTTTTGTAAGAGGAATTTTGCAACAATAGAAGGAAGCATTGCATCATTTTGGGTGTTTTCTTTAAGCTTTCTCATTTTGCATCCATGATTCAACCTCCATGTTAGTTTTAGTTTGCTAGTTTCTTGAATTTCTTTAATGGTGGTTGCTATTATAGTATTGGATGGACTCCCATATCATGCTTTTGGTGGCTTATTGATGATGAATCACTTTGCAAAGCTAGTCTGATCTATTTCATATGCTACAATTAAGTTCAATTGTATGTTCATGAGGTGAATGCTCAATTTGAAAATCTGCAAAAACCCCTTTAAAATTGCACTAGATTTGTGCAATTGTAGGTTTCTCTTGGTCAAGTGAAACTTAGTTTTATGGGAGTATGTCTACTGTAGCATCCTCCATTGTTACTTTTCATTCATAGCTTAGGATTAGAATAGCTCTCTCAACCTTTTCTCCTTTTTTTATTTATTTTAGTCCTTTGTTAGTGTAGGATTCAAAGCACCACAACAATGTCAAACTTGGTGATTAAAGTGAGTTTCAGCTTGCTATTCTAAGTGTGCATCCATTGTTCATTCACTTCTAGTACCTTGAAAATACGTTTGCAGACCCAACTCCCATGCTTTGTGAAACATAAAGGCCTCCTTGTGATTACGATAAAATCACATTAACTAATTGAACTATTACACACATTGTCATGACCTTACACCCAAGAGACCTTAGGGTGATTTCTAAAACTTAGTTGCAGAAATCACCTTTCAAGAGAGGCATTGCACTTGTGCATTGTCTATGTTGAGAAGGTGCAAAAACACCCATAAACAGAACTGGCGCTAGAAGGAGGGCATGGCTAAGCTCAAGGCCACAAAGTTGGAAGTTGAATGCACTTTCAAGTAAAATCTGAGATAAATCTCATCATAAAAAATAAAAAATAAAAATTAGAAAATAAAAACAAGTTATGAGCTAAGATGGAGCAGCAACTCCAAGTCAACATCACTCAACTGCAAGAAGATTTAAGTATAAGATTGAGGAAGTCATTGCAGCACTTTGCATTTTCAGAAAAATACAGAATTCATGACACTCACAGACATAATGAAATGGAATGTTTAACATTCTTGGGCAGAATTGAAATGGTTTTGCAAGGAGAAATCCCCTTCTAGGAAATATATCAACCCTTAGCTCTTTCAAATCCAGGAGAAGACCTTGTTGACATTGCAGCCAAAGTATTTGAAGAGTTGATCCAAGAACAACTGAGCATCAAAGACAGACTGAACTTAGAATAAGTATTGATGTCTAGGTGGTACAGGTTCCATAATGCACCTCATTTGGAACTAACTTTCCCTTCATGTGCAGACATCATTGACCAAGTTAGGAGTTGTTCGGACCAAGTTGGGTAGATTGAGCAGCCAACTCCCAATGAAGAACAACCATCCACTCAAGCAGAAAATAGTTAGTAGTCAAAAGGCAATACATAGAATATGAGTCAGAAGAATTTGCAACAATGCATGTTGGGACAACCAATGCAAATGTTGAAGATCGGAAAGAAGAAGAGGTTGAAATCCTTGGGAGCATAGGGAGCCTTGATGAAAGTTTCGGTGAAGTTGGATTAGAAGACCTTCTCTCCATTGATGAAGGTAATCAGGCCCTTGAAAAAGGAAGATCTAGAGGATTGGGACCAACTATGAGTAGAGGTATTCCACCATCAAACTTCCTTCCCAATTGATGATGAAGATTCAATGATGGAAGGATATAATGAACTCGTCTCAAAGCTCCTGAGGAATTGGTCAGAGCTAAGACACCAAGTGGATATGGAGGTGTTGTTGTTGTCAAGCTGGTGTAGGCTCCATGATGCTACATATTTGGAGTTCACATGTGAGTTATGTCAAGAGGCCATCAAGCGGGTTAAACAACAAGTGGGGCAACCAAGTGAACAGCCTCTGGTGGCTACTTCAAGGACTGAGCCAGAAGCCCAAGAACTGGAACCAACTAACAACTTAGCTAATTGCAGCTCACAAGAGGGCTTTGGGATAGTAAACATATGAGGAAAAATTAAATCTTGAAAATGAGGAATTAGATCAAATGAGGGAGCTATCTGTCAACCATCAACAGTGCTCTATCATGAAGAATTTACACGTGATTGATGAGGAATTTTTTGAGGGAAATCACTTGCCATACTTTGATCCCCTCGATGAGCTAGTGTCACTTGCCGATTTCTTCACTCTTGGAATTGTGTCACAAAGGTATAGTGACATTGAGGAAGAGTACATTTCAGAGGATGGTAGTGATGCGGGTATATCACCCGAACCTCCAGATGGCGAAGCATTAGAGCTCCCAAATTGGGAAAGGGACTCTACTTCCATCTACAGCAACAGTGGAAAAGAGGAAACAAGTAAATATCTTGGTGAGCCACATGAACTACAAAGAGAAGACCAATGCAAGGTTGTTTTGGAAACTTCCCACAAGGGTGATTTACCCTACCAACTACGAGCTACAATTGGGGGTCTTTCGTCCTTGTCTATTTTTTATCCTCCTACACACTCTAAGAGCTACAATTGGATAGATTCATCCATTTCACGCTTTTATGACAAGAACCATAAAAAAATTGGGATCATCACGAGGGAAATGGAATAGGACAACAATCTAGTGGAGCCATGGACTATGGAGGATCAATGAGATAAAGTGTATCTCCTTGAGGAACAACTGATGGAGGTCACGGATCCCACTGGGAACTTGGGAGATGGATTGGTTGATTCATTTTCCTAGCCATATGCAAACCTGAAATCAGGTAGAATGTTCCTTGAATTCAAAAATTTAAATTCCTCATAGTGTCTACTACCTGATAGTTTTGATTATGATTTACAGATTCGCACTGCAAGTGGGATATTGCACCACTAGCTACATCCTCTAAAATTTGTTGATGCACGGTTTGATCATGCCACACGCACTTTAGATCATCAAATATTCCTCACATCGCATGACGACATTCAAGTTTTATCTTTCCATGCTCTTATGGATGATCATGCTTATCATTTTGGTTATGGGAACGAGGGAAGGCGAACTTGTTTGTAGATTGATCACGGACTTGATGAACCACCTCAACTATTAGTTTTTCCTAAATTTATTATTGAATTTAAATGCAGTGATATGAATTTTTATCTATCTGAATATAAGGATGATTTTACATGACTTAGAACCATGACAATTACCTTGCTACATGTGCATGCATTGCAAAATCATATTGGGTTGTGTGTCGATTCTCCTTATTTAAACGTGGTTCTTTTTTAATCTCTTTGTACATAGCGTGGTTTGATTAGCATAGGTTTCCTCGTATATAGCTCGTTTTCCTAATTTTGTTAGATTAGTTGGTTTGATGTAGATTAGTTTTCCTTAAAGTAGTTTCCCTTTGGTTTATTTTTTATTTCCTTTTGTTTGCTTCCGCTTTGCTTCTTTGTCTGGAGTCCCTTGGTTTTCTACTAGGTGTGTCTGTATGTGCAACAATCATTTTATTACCTAGGGTTGTTCTAAGTGTTTCTTTGAAAAGTTTCAATCAAGTTTCCAAAGTAGATGGTGAGGGTCTTTTGCTAGTGTCAAGTGACCTGGATGCCTGATTCAAAGTGGATGAGTTATTGGTTTGATTTAATTCTAATGTATTATGAAATCTTATATCTCTCACACATTTTAAGAATCTTGAGGTTATTGTAGGTCCCTTTGTGAGGTCAAGTTAAGTGAAAAATCTAAAATTCTACTTTAGTGCCATTGTGATTCTCAACTCTGAGTGCAAGCTTCATTGCTTGTGGGTTGAAATAAAAGAGAAAAGAAAGATCGAAAGAAATAAAAAGAAAGAAAGAAAGAAAGAAAAAATAGTGAAAATCAAAGAGAATTCAAATTTCAAGAGGATCTAAATAACTCTACCAGGGCTATGGATGCCTAGCTGGCAGTAGAGCAATGTTTGGGGGAATCACAGCAACAACCTTGTTAGGGATATGGACGCTTGACTAGCAGTGGAGCAATGTCCAGGATGCTTTTGGATTCCTATAGTGACTTAAGGATGGGAATGAATACACTTGTACACACTTGGATTTTCAGCATACAAAAGGTTGGGTTCACTAGTGCTTTTGGTCCTTTAGTCAATTGTCTAGTTTGTTTGTCTTAGCATGAGGGTTGAAACTAGAGATTATGGGTTTGTGATTCTAGTTTTTCATCGAAATGCTCTGGAGCATTTCTCTATCTAAGTTGCCATTTTTTGTACATGTTTTGCACACACACCCCACCGAAGGTAGGGACCCCCTTTTTTTTCACCTTTGCCTTGCTCCTACTGGCTTGGTCCCTTCTCGCTTTCTTTGCTTTTTCCTTCATTTTTTGACTTTGGGGACAAGTTGTCTATGGATTTGGAGTGTTTCTATGGTGCCTAAGAGAACTGCCCAAGTTTTGTTAAGTTTTAAGAAGTTACAAAAAATTTATTGTGGGTCGCCGTCCACAGGTTTCTGTGTGCGGGTCATCATCTATGGGTTTCCGTGTTCAGGTTATCGTCTGCAGGTTTTTGTGTGCGGGTCATCATCTGCGGTTTTCTGTGTGCGGTTTTTTGTGTGTAGAATGTCATTTTTTTATGACTTTGGACCATTTGGCTTCTGGCTTCCAAATTTTTGCATTTCAAAATAAGGGTACAAACTTTAAGTTTTCAACATCTAGGGCCCATAAAATGGATGTCTCCATAATCCTAAAGGGGTTTGAACCAAATTTTCTAAGTTTTTAGACATTGTGGAAACTTCACTACAGGAAGCCATCTGTGGGTTTCTGTCCTTGGAAATACATTTGTAAAATGTTGTTTTTAATGGCGCCAAACCCTCCGGCTTTCACATCTCAAATTTTTGCATTTTTCAAAATAAGTCAAATCTTAAGGAAATATGTTTAGACACTCTTTCTACCCCTTTTCCCACGTGCTAAAATTGAAAAATCTCAAATTTACTAAGTTTTGTAACTTTGCGGGAATTTCACTATGGGTTGTTGTGTGCGGGTTTCCATTCGCAAGCCACCATCCATGGGTTTTCTTCTGCAAGTTTCAATGTGTGGAATGTCATTTTTAACGGCATCAGACCCTATGGCTTTCGCATTCCAATTTTTTGCATTTTTTGAAAGGGGTCAAATTATTGAGGAATAGGTTTAGGCACCCTTCTAATGCATCTTTCATGTGCTTAATTTGGAAAAACTCAAAATTGCTAAGATTTGTGGCTTTGAGGAAGTTTCCATGCGGGTGGTTGTCATCTCACTGTCATTCTCTGATGGAAAATCTCACACATCCTCCCACCATGCGGACCCCGAGCCTGCCTTCACCATTGTCACTCCTAAAACATGCAAGTCATTCCTTAATGGTGAGTGCTTAGCACCCCTCCACTACCTAGAACCTGCATTGCTCGACTCCAAGGTCTACAACCTCCAACTTAGAAAGAAAAAAAACTTGTGAAGGAAATTTACCATGCAGGTTCCGCTATGCGGAACTCCACATGCGGGGTGTTGTCCATCCAACACCGCTATTTAACAACAAAGCATCAACATCCTTCCACCCCACAGCGCCTGCATCCTTCAAACCCACAACTGCACTAAAGCCTAATCTTGCAACCTCAAGTGCCTCATAGCCAATTTTTGCACATGCCTAATCATTCCATGGGATATTTTCTCCTCAATCAAACTATGTGAAACATTACATGTGGGTGGTTGTCTATGGGATTCCACAATCCCGACACCATTCTACTCCAACTTTCTCCTATGGCTTCCACCTAGGGGAAACCCACACCCTTGAGCCCGCATTTGCATAAATGACCTAAGCAAGCTCCAAATGTTCGATAATGATGAATTTTGTGATCTTCTAAGGGTATACAAATGGATCTAACCGTGAATTTGCAAGATTTAATTGACATTTTCCCTATTGATATATCAATGGACTTACTGCACTCCATGTGTGTAGGATTTATGGATTCTATTGGGGGATCATCAGGGAATCCCATGGGAAAGAGTGACAAAGGAAAGAATCCTGCAAGGACTCCAAGAGGAAAGGAAGAAAAGGAACAAATGAAGAATTAGTTCCTCTTGCAAGTATGAGTGAGTTTAATGGTGTTGTCATTAATGTTGTCATTGATTTCAACACAGTACAAGATGTTGTAGGTTGTGCATGTATAGTTGAGATGTTGTGAGTGCATGGAGCTATCTTTATGGTGTTGCAGGTGTGTTGATATGATGTGTTTCCAAGTGCTCTTGAGAAAGAGTGAAGTAAGAGTTGTGTGTATGTTAAGAATGAGCTCTGGTTTTTGCTATGCATTTCTTTTGTGTTGAATCTATGCTTGTGTGGATTTTAAGTATTGTTTATGGGTATTTGTTGGTGATATCTCCTTCATTTTATCTTCTGGTTAGCTGAAGTGTGAAAGTTGTGTTCACCAGTGTGTGAACTGGTTTGGCAGAGTTTTTTGTCTGTGGATTGGGAGAAATATTTTTGCTTCGTAGTCCTCTGCTGGTTTTTTTCAGGTCTTGCAGATCTAGTAGAAGTTTTGTAATGATGTTATCTATGTTATGGAAAAGGTGTTCATGGTTTGTTGCTCTGAAGTTTTTGAGTGTGTCTGTATAGTTCGGATGGACTGGTGGAAGTTGTTCTATGTATGAAGTTTGTTGCACTTTTTGTGGATGAATCTAAAGGTATCTGAGATATGTTCTCATGCATGGTGAAGTGTGTTATGTGGTCTGTATGTTATCTTCTCATTATGGAAAGTATAATTCAAATTTCATTTATGTTTTCATTAGGTTTGGACAACCTTGTGTCTACACTTCATATGAAGGATAAGTATCAATTAAGGAAGCATGTGATTGATTTGAGATGTTATTTTTGGTCTTGGTTAAGTGTTGGTTTGGTCCACTCTCATTCCTTTCCACCGCAAGAATGTTGAGTTGTTGACCTAATTTAAATTTGTAAAATGAAGTGTGTGTAGCCAACCTTGGAGAAAGTTTCTAAGGTTGAAGATGGCATAAATATATGACAAGTTGAGTTGTTATGAATAGATCAGATGATCCACAAGTTTGAGAAGAAGATTTGTGTAAAAAAGAGTTGAGGCAACAGTACTTTAATGTGCTAGATTCCTAAAAGCAGTTATTTGATGGTATCTATAATCTTCTTCTCAAGGTTGTGGAAGTGTGCAACTTTTTGTGGCGGATCTTTTCTATTTTCTTTTGTTTCTATAGGCAGTGAGCCTCCTTGATGGATAGTGATTCCTTTCTGTAGGTAGTGAGCCTTGTATTTTGGGTAGTGAACCTCTTTGTATTTAGTTTTAGAATTACATTATAGTGTGAGTTAATCCTCACCGTGGTTTTTCCCTTATTGGGTTTTCCACGTAAATCTGGTGTCTTTTATGTTGATATTTCTTTTTTTTATCTGCATTTCATGTTCATAGTTAATAATAGATTAAAGTGGTTGTGAAGTTGATAAGTGTTTGAGATTTGAGATTTAGTTTGGTGACAACTAATTCACCCCCCTTCTCAGTTGTCTTATTTCTTTCAACAATTGGTATCAGAGCATTGGTTCCTCAAAGAAGAGCTTAATTGCTTGAGGGATGGTACACAAATTGGTGATCCCTATTTTTGATGGATTTGACTACAGTGACTGGAAAGTGCAGATGAGAGGTTACATAATCTCTCTTGGTTACAAGACTTGAAACAAACCAATAGAGGACTGCGGAGCAAGGAGCAGAAATATTTCTCCCAGTCCACAAACAAACAACTCTACCAAACTAGTTCACACACCGATGAACACAACTTTCACACTTCAGCTAACCAAAAGCTAAAATTCAAGATATATCACCAAAAAATACCCATAAACAATAATTCAGATCCACACAAGCATACGATCAACACATAAGAAATGCGGAGCACAAACCAGAGCTCATTCTGAACATACACACAACTCTTCACTCTTTCTCAAAAGCACTTGGCAACACATCATATCAGTACACCTGCAAAACCATAAAGATAGCTCCATGTACTCACACCATCTCAAAATCATCTCAACTATACATGCACAACTTGCAACATCATGTACTATGTTGACATCAATGACAACACCATCAAACTCACTCATAATTGCAACAATCTCCCCATTTGTCATTGATGGCAACACATGATGTGAGAAACCATCAAAGACACACATTCCTTTATTTCCATATTAGACAACCTACACAACATTCCTGCACTCTCAATACTCTCTCCTTTTCAGCTTCTTTTTATCTCCCCCCTTTTTTACTATTCTTCACATGACTCTCTCTCCCCCTTTACCATCAATCGAAAAGACCAAAAGCTCTGATCACTCCCCCTTAGGAGTGCACCCACACATCTCATACTACAACAATGAAAATTTCCACTCCCCCTGCGGAGTAGACCCATTCATTTGTCCAGTGGATCTACAAATTCTTCATTTTTTTGGACTGATGAATGGGTCTACTCTACAAGGGGAGTAGAAATTTTTATTGTTGCAGTATGAGATGTGTGGGTGCACTCCTAAGGGGGAGTGATCAGAGCTTTTGGTCTTTTCCAATGATATCAAATGGGGAGAGATTCATGTAAAAAATAGTAAAAAAAGAGGGAGATAAAAAGAAGAAGTTGAAAAGGAGAGAGTATTGAGAGTGAAGGAATTTTGTGTAGGTTGTCTAATCTGGAAATAGGAAACTATGTCTTTGATGGTTTTTCACATCATGTGTTGCTATCAATGACAAAGGAGGAGTTTTTTGCAAGTGTGAGTGAGTTTTATGTGTTGTCATTGATGTCAACACAGTATAGGATGTTGCAGGTTGTGCATGTATAGTTGAGATGTTGTGATTACATGGAGCTATCTTTATGGTGTTGCAAGTGTACTGATAGGATGTGTTGCCAAGTGCTTTTGAGAAAGAGTGAAGTAAGAGTTGTGTGTATGTTCAAAATGAGCTCTAGTTTGTGATCCACATTTCTTTTGTGTTGATCCTATGCTTGTGTGGATTTGAAATATTTTTTATGGCTATTTTTTGGTGATATCTCTTGGATTTTAGCTTCTGGTTAGTTGAAGTTTGAAAGTTGTTTTCACTGGTGTGTGAACCGGTTTGGTAGAGTTGTTTGTCTATGGATTGGGTTAAATGTTTCAGCTCCACTCCTTTGTAATTCTCTGCTGGTTTTTTTCAAGTCTTGTGGATCTAGTAGAATTTTTGTAATGATGTTATCTATGTTCTGGAATAGGTGTTCGTGGTTTGTTTCTCTGAAAGTTGTGTTTTAGAGTTATTGAGTGTTTCTATACAGTCCAGATGGACTAGTGGAAGGTGTTCTATGTATGAAGTTTGTTGCACTTGATGCAGATGAATCTAAAGGTATCTGAGATATGTTCTCATGCATGGTGAAGCATGTTATGTGGTCTACATGTTATCTTCTTTTTGCAAAATCATATACTTCAAAGTTCATTTTTGTTTTCATTAGGTTTGGTCGACCTGGTGTCTACACTTCATACGAAGGATAGTATCAATTAAGGAAGCGTGTGATTGGTCTAAGACATTGTTTATGGTCTTGTTTAAGTGTTGGTTTGGTCTGCTCTCATTCCTTTCCACCATGGGAATGTTGAGTTTCCAACCCAATTTAAATTTGTAAAATGAAGCATGTGTAGCCAACCTTGGAGAAATTTTCTAAGGTTGAAGATGTTATAAATATATGACAAGTTGAGTTGTTATGAATAGATCAAACAAGCCACAAGTTTGAGAAGCAAAGTTGTGCGAAAAAGAGTTGAGGAAGCAATACTTTAATGTGCCAAATTCCTGAAAGCAATGAGCTGATGGTATATGCAATCTTCTTATCAAGGTTGTGGATGTGTGTAGCTTTTTGTGGTGGATCTTTTATGTTATCTTTTGTTTCTATAGGTAGTGAGCCTCCTTGTTGGATAGTGAGTCCTTTTTGTAGGCAGTGAGCCTTGTATTTTGGGTAGTGGGCCTCTTTTATTCAGTTTTTGAATTACATTATATTGTGAGTTAATCCTCACCATGTTTTTTCCCTTATTAGGTTTTCCACGTAAATATGGTGTCTTTTATGTTGATATTGGTTTATGTTATCTGCATTTCATGTTCATACTTAATAACAGATTAAAGTGGTTGTGAAGTTGATAAGTGTTTGAGATTTGAGATTGAGTTTGGTGACAACTAATTCACCCCCCCTCTCAATTGTCTTGAGTCTCTCAACAATTTTTGGCCCCATAGTTATCGTTGCACCAAAAGATTGACCTATTAATGTCTGATACAACTGCCAAACTTAATGGATCCACAGGAAGCAGTTAAGACATGTCACGAATCCCGAGGGGAGCATTGACCATCTTCCAACAATCTCCCCCTCAAAATTACCTAAGGGGATTTGAACTCGGTACCTTTGGCTCGTATATCGATTATTTTCCCCACGGTTGTTGTTGCACCAAAATATTGGCATGTTAATGTCTGATACAAATTCCAGAGTTAACGGATCTACGAAAGACGATTAAGCCATGTCACGAATCTCAAGAGGAGAGTTGACCATCTTCCAACAAGTTCCATGGGGTGGAGTGCACCTCCAAGCTCACCTCCACCTGGGACACAATTTCAGACACAGACCTTGGGCACGTGAACTTTGATGAATTCAAGCAGAGGGTGATGGTCAACCTTGCTACAGAAGATGTTGTGTTGCAAAGGATCGCATATGAAATATGCCAATGGAGATATAAGGTTACCAAAATTGAGCATCTTCTTATCCATGAATGCATGCCAAAGAAGTCAACGCTGAAGAATCAGGAAGCTATCCACTAGAATCAAGAGCAAGAGGAAGTTGTTCTATACAAATGATGATGGTAAAGAGTTATCCATCGGGATTAGGAGCAACATATTTGCTTCTCAATGACACAAATATGCAATTGTATTTACTTGATTGAATGAAGAAGTGTTGCAAACACATCAACAAAAAGGTAGATTTCAACAATTTTTAGCTATAGTAGAGATTTCAACAGTTTTCAGCTATAGTAGAGAAGGCAGCTAAAAAAAAATAGCTACAGGACAAAATAGACTATAAGAAAAAATAGGGAAAAAGACAAAATTCTATTTTTATATTGTGAAATATTAGGGGTAGGTGAAACCCTAAGCTATATTGAATCTGGGTCACTCATTGCAAATCAATCCTGGCCATTCATTTCACTTTTGGAAAACTATAAAAAGGGGCTTGCTCCTCATTTGTAAGGGGGTGGCGAATTGTTGTAAGAGGAATTTTGCAATAATAGAAGGAAGCATTGCATCATTTTGGGTGTTTTCTTTAAACTTGCTCATTTTGCATGCATGATTCAACCTCCATGTTAGTTTTAGTTTGCTAGTTTATTGAATGTCTTTAATGGTGGTTGTTGTTACAGTACTAGATGCACTTCCAGATCATGCCTTTTGTGGTTTATTGATGATGAATCACTTTGCAATGCTAGTCTAATCTATTTCATATGATGCAATTAAGTTCAATTGTATGTTCATGAGGTGAATGCACAATCTAAAAATCTGCAAAGACCCCTTGAAGATTGCACTAGCATTGTGTAGTTGTAGGTTTCTCTTGGTCAAGCAAAACTTAGTTTAATGGGAGTTTGTCTACTGTAGCATCCTCCATTGTTACTTTTCATTCATAGCTTAGGATTAGAATAGCTCTCTCAACCCTTTCTCCTTTTTTATTTATTTTAGTCCTTTGTTAATGTAGGATTCAAAGCACAACAAAAATGTCAAACTTGGTGATTAAAGTGAGTTTTAGCTTACTATTCTAAGTGTGCAACCACTATTCATTCACTTCTAGCACCTTGAAACTCCATTTGCAGACCCAACTCCCATGTTTTGTGAACCATAAAGGCCTCCTTATGATTATGATCAAATCACATTAACCAATTGAACTATTCCATGCATTGTCATGACCTAACACCCGAGAGACCTTGGGGTGATTTCTAATACTTAGTTGCATAAATCACCTTTCAAGAGAGGAATTGCACTTGTGAATTGTTTGTGTTGAGAAGGTGCAAAAACAGCCATCAACAAGGATAATAATTATTCTAATGCCTCAAATGTGATAGATAGGGAAGTGATTTAATGGCCTAGGTAAGAATCACAATTTAAGATGTAAGCACGAAATCTTATATTGAATAAGAGACCCCTCATGTGCAAGATAGTGATATAAATAAAGTAAATTATGTAAGGAAGGAAGAAGGATTGGTGCCCCCATATGTAAATATATGATAATGATGGCTTCAATATAAAAATTATATGAGTGGTGGATAGTAATATGTAACTTGAAATATGTATGATGTAATCTCATAGTCATAGTGAAAATTGAATAAGATAATCCCAAATGACATGAGAAATTGTGTGCTAGGTGAAATGTGAATCATTTTGATAGATAAGCATGGAATCATATGTGTGAATAGGATATGATTTATAAAACACACATGGAATTGAATCTCTATCTATGAAGGATCTATATCATATTCCAAGAATGATGAAGCCATAAATATGCATGGTACATGACATGAAAGATAAAATTGATAAATTTACATATGTGTGGTTCTATGATATGTCAATATGCATGGATAAGAATCATGAATTAGTATGGTCCTTGAAATATTTCATATGTCAAAAAAGTCATTTGTGTTAACAAAAGGGTTGTAGTAAATTTATACTATGCATGAAAAAAACTCCAAGTGTATACAATTCAACTAAAAATGAATTAAATAATTTCATTGTGAATGGAATCAATAGACTATGTTGGATGAACATCATCATGATTTGGGATATTTTTTATCATGATCTCCAATGAAGACTCATGTTAGTGACCAAAGTGATACAATAATCACAAGAACCTCCTTGTTGACTAGTTGAAATCACACAAGATCGTGAGGTATCACATGATACATTCTCTCTTAAAATGAGAAAAAGGATCCCCCTAATACTTATTTTCACCTAGGCTTGGTATGCAAGATAACCCAATAGAAAACCTAATGTTGTTTCACAAG
>VDFB02321518.1:0-27209 GCA_007258455.2 Sequoia sempervirens
CAATCTCAACACCATCTGTCACAGGAGAGAGGAACTCATAAGAAAGCAAGTCAAACCGCTGACAATACCTGCCCCCTAAAACTGCACGAGATATGCTATCATCCAACATGTCTAAAACGTGCATTCCAGAATTGTGCATCCGAAACAGGTCATGTACATGATGACTGAAAGTGAAACTGTGAAGATTCCTGACCATGTACACACTAGGAATCTCCTCAACGAGCTCTGTCTGAAATCCCGATGCACTAACGGAATCTCCGATACTATGATCAAAGCTCACCCCTAAATCAGGGTCAAGAGTAGAATCAGCATCCACCTCAAAGAGCGGATTATCACAAGAAGATGTAGCATTTGCCTCATAAAGAGGATTTTGTACAAACTGAGCCTCATAACTGTACTGATCCCAATCAAACACTTCTGATTCCATGGGACTAGAAGCAAAATGATAATCCTCCTGAATCATCTCATGCTCCTCCTCCTCTAGAATCTTTTGTTCTATCTTCTCACCATTTGCATTGACAAGAATGATAGATCGCATACTCCCGTCCTTAAAACCAGCTTGCTGGTCCATTACATCAGCAATGTCATCACCCTCATAAAACCACTCCATTTGTCTATTTGTACCCTTAGGCTTAAGAGGACAATTGTGGTTTTGGTCATAAGGAGCTTTGCAATAGAAACATAGCTTCCTCCTACGCAAATTATTTATCGTCTCTCGGTCCAAAGGAGCTGCAAACTTCCTCTTTTCATCAACTTTTTCTGATTCCTTAGGTTCTCATTTGCTATCACTATAGGATGAAGATGCTTCTGCATTTGAAGTGAACTTACCACGTGAAGTTGTAAGTTCCATGCTACGAGCTTTTCTCATAGCTTCATGCAAGGTAGGTGGATCGAATGCCTTGATCCAACCTTTCATTGGCTCATGGAGACCTTCTACAAATAGAATGACAAGTCTCCTCTTTGAGATTTCGGTAACCATAATCGAGAGCTTCTGAAACTCACCAATATAAGACTCCAAACTACCCAACTGTTTCAGCTGAGCAAGGTCTCTGAAGTAAAGTTCTGAATCACGCCTGTCAAACCTCTCAACCAATCTGTCAGTGAATTCCTGGTAAGAAGTGATCCTATCATGATGGAGTGTGACCATGCCATGGTGCCACCAGTCATGTGCCACACCATCCAGGTGAAGTGCTGCAAATCTTATGGCATCCTCTTCTGCCATTGGACGTAGTGTCAAAAAAGTGTCAAGTTTGCTCACCCAGGCTCAAGCTGTGACTTTGCCACTGCCATCAAAATTAGTTAAAGTAAGTTTGTTGGTAGCCTGCCTTAGATCATTATACCTGTTTTCAGGCCTCCTATCTATCCAGTTCCTGCCATGCTCTCTTTTCTGGCTCAGAAATCTGTCGAAGTTAAGGTGATCCTTAACTCTTTGGGGCAAAGCATCCCACTCATCATGTTGTGTCATGATGTTATCTGCAAAATTTACATCACCTCCCTCAACCACGTTCTCCTCAACAGGATCATTTCTAATAAATGTTGGCCGAGTAGGCCTGTCATAAGTGCGTACTGGAGTAACTGTCCTCTGTCTATCTCCATGTACACTAGCTTCCTGATCTGGATCCCGATTCGGCCTTCTCTAAATGCTCAAATTATGGACGTTGGTACTTAGCTGCTGGAGGATGTTTGCCACCTATTCCTGTCCTGCAACAAGGCCTCTCAGTACATCTCTGGCCTCCCTGTCCTCGTCATTAAGACAGTTCCTGTATGGTCCTCATCTCTGTCAGCCATGTTATCCAACTCTAAATCTCCGTCCTGTTCGTCAAATGGAAAATGCCGGAAACGGTTCAAAGGTACTTCTCTGATATCCAGGACCCCTGCGTGAGTAGTACCTGTCAAACCTGTTCTGATGAGACCGCATAGAAACTGCTAACCCTTCAAGCTGGCAGGATCAGAGCTCTGATACCACTGTGATGAGCCCTGCTGGCTCACAACTCAAACCCCTGTACTTTTTTCTTAAATCTTATTGTGTTTTTAGTTTTTAAGAGAAAGTTTGTAGATAGAAGAGAAGGGGCGCATCATATAAAAGCTCATAAACTGAGAAACTGAGCTATTTTCTACATAATGGAAATGCAGAAGGTATTATTTAACTGTAACAAATAGGTCACAAGTGATAAACATACCAGAATGTTTCCAGATTATTTATTTAAAGAAATAAGCCAACTCGCCAGCCAAGAATGGTGAAAACTGGCATATATGGGCCTAATTAAGCAATGTCCCTTCTCAAAGCCTGATCTTTCCTGAAGTGACCATTGGCTTTTCCTTAGGAACTGAAGGCTAATTCCGGAAGATAAATTAGGGTTCCTATTATTTTTGAGGTGTTAACCCTGGTAGTCGTTCGTGGCGGATCGCTACGGGTTTTTTGAGAGGAAGCAGGTGGTGTGTCGGCATTACGAGCATAAGATTTACTATTTTAGTAAATTCTATTTTTAAACTTTCAGTTGAGTTCAATTTCGGTTGACTTCCTGCTTCAGTTTGGTCAGATGTTTTGCTCAGTATTGGCTTCAGGGCACATTTGGAAGGATAAGTTAAGTCATTTAATTAAAAAGTCACGTTTTAATTATTATATTTTAACGTTGACCCTTGGCCTAGAGTTAATGACTTAAGGTTGTTTTAAAAAGGTGATCTTTTGAGGGTGGCGCCTCATTAAGGAATATTTTAATTATTACTAAAGTCTGAGCAAGCTTTGTTGGGCGCATTTATTAAAGTATGATATTTATTTAAAATATCAAATCTAAAGCTTTGAAGGAAAAGTACGCCCATCCTTGAGGAGATTGGGTTTTTGACCTAAAAGCGGATTTTAGGGTTTTGAGAAGTCAACTGGAGAATTATAAAAAGGAGTCTTGGAGCATCATTTGGTATCTTTTATCTACAGGAATGTTATGCTGCCGGATTGGCTTTGGGATTGCTTCGAGGAATGAAGGCCTCCTAGCTTGGGCATTGCTTCTCGCTTGAAAGACAGCAACT
Organism: Sequoia sempervirens; assembly: GCA_007258455.2. Lineage (NCBI taxonomy): Eukaryota > Viridiplantae > Streptophyta > Pinopsida > Cupressales > Cupressaceae > Sequoia > Sequoia sempervirens. The sequence goes on from VDFB02321518.1 coordinate 3,025, forward strand.
AGTGGTGATTTAAGATAGATTTGTGAGTTTGCATTTAGTTTTGAGCATTGTTTCAGCTTGTGCATTATTAGATCTGTTTTGCATATTAGTGGGTTTCAGCATTTTGCATTTTAAGCTACAGCAGATCCGTGTTTTCATTTGTAAATCAGAAAACGAAAATAATCTCGTTCTGGGTATTGTGTCATTGCATCTTATTGGTAAGGGCGCCCCTTCATGAATATTTGCAGATTTTAATACGAAGCTTATGATTTTATAATGCAAATCCGTCATTCCTTGAAGGCCGAACTTTCTAGAGTGCATTGGGATTAGTGTCAGTAATTAATAACCATTTTTAGATGCCATTTCTTATTACTAAGTTAGGCGCCATCATTTTGAGGATCTATTGCATCAGATTTGAGATCATTTGGGTGAGAAATGAGAGAGTTATGAGCATATGAGTAAATTCATAGGTTGCTGGTTTTATGACAAAAAGTGCAGATTTGTATGACAGTTTAAGAAATCTGCATCTTCCTTATCTGGTTAGTGTTGAGATTTCATTGTATACTTTGCAGAAGCTTCCTTGTTGAATGCATCATTTGAAAGAGCATTTTAAGTCTTGATATTGCAGGCAATGACATCTTTGTAAGCTGGCAGTAGTACTGACCAGTTGTTCTTATTATTGCTCATCGTTATTGTAATACTTATTCTTCCTTCAGTTCTTGTTGTATTAGATAAATCTCCGCCCTATGGTAGCTACTCTCCCATTCTGGGTTAGCAAGCACATTCTGGGTGTTGAGTGTTTTTAGCTTTCAGCATTTCTCTTTCAAGCATTGTTATTGTAATCACTCTGTCATATGGTTGCCCCTCACTCCGCATTGGATTGGGTAGCACATACTTGACGTTGAGTTCCCTTTCAGTATTTAGAGTAGAAGATCCTCTGACCATATGCTCGCCATCATCGGCGCCATTCTTGGTTAGAGTTGCTTTTTGCATATGCAGTTTGATTCAGATCCTCTGACCAATGCTCACACCTTGCCCACATCGGGATCCTGGTGTACATACTGGTTAGAGTTGCTTCAGTACGTTTTGGTTTATCATCTAACCTTAACGGGTGCTTGTAATTTGAAATTGTAAAAAATCGAAAAAATTTGGCTCGGAATATTTCAGTGGTATCAGAGCCAAGATCCTGCCATCCTGTGCCCATCAGAATTCACTTGACAGAAAAAACAGATTCTACATCAGAGGTGAGAGCTGAGTTCAGTATTAGCTTTCAGAAGTTTCAAAGATGTTGCATTTTCTAAGGTCTATGGGTCGTGAGAAGTCAGATTCAACTATGGCATCGGAGGAAGGAAAGGTTAGTGATGTCGTAAGGGACTTCATTGAATATGCCAAACAGTTTAAAAGACAATGTGAAGATGAGGCTGTCAAACTCCGTGAGCAATATCAAACCATGCCAGATGATTATAGGTACAATGTTTCATTCGATTCCCATTTGAGGTGTGTGGCGTCATTGGAGCCCGAAAAGTTGAAGATGGTGGACCACATTAGGAAAAGGATAAAAAGGGAAGCAGAACAAGCTTTGTTCGAAGAATCAAAGAAGGAAGGAGATGAAGTGCCTATTTGTGGATTGCAGCCGACAAATATGCAAGTTGAAGAGAAAAATCAGTCATCTAGCATTGAAGATGGCACAAACAAGGTGCTCATATCACATCAAAATGATCGTGAGCTCGAAGGAGAAAACGTGACAGTTGAAGAGTGTGTGGAAGAGCCTCATAATACGCCCCTTGACTTGCATGTGATAGCAAGTGAAGAAGAGCAAGTTGAAGGAAATACTATTGGTGTCTTTGAATCAGCTTATGACCGTTACCAAAGTGATGATGTTGGTAATGATTTCGATGTGTTTGTACCTCCTCTTGTTGAAGATCAACTCCCCGAGAAGTTCCACATGAGGAAATCAGCAACATACTTTCTCGTGATAGTTCCATAAAAGATAATGAAGGTGAAGTTTTCGAAACAAGCAGCATCGAAGAATCTTCACTTCATTTTGGTGGTGACATTGTTGGATTTGGGTTTGACCAGCAAACCAAACCATCGGAAGAAAATGTTTTTGAAGATTTCAGCTTAAGAGATTCAGGATTTGACTTATTCATTGAGTCAATACTTCCAGTGAAGCATGAAAAACCTCTTCCTGTTGATCATCTCAGTCAACCCCTTGGCATTTGGGATCCAGGTGTGTTGGCACCGAGGTATAACAAAGAACCTTTGTGGGATGAATTTCCCTTTGATCCTGATGAAGACCAAAATATTGTCTGCCTTGCAAGCTATGCGGAGGCCAAAGGAGAAGTTGTTCTTGATGAAGAAGCTTACTTTGAAGAGCTCCATGGTGATCCCTTCAAGTTGATTGCAGCCACCAAGGAGGATGTTGTTTCTTCTAAAACTTTCAGAACAACATTCGATGATTCTTCGTTCAAGTTAGGGGCTGTCATAGCCTTCGAACAAGAAGACCAAGTGGCTCTTGATGATGTAGAGTTTGAAGGTGTTACTAAACACAAATATGATTTTCCAATGCTTGAAGCTGATTGCAAACTTGGGGTCAAAGAATCTGTGAAGTATGATGCTTTTTTTGACAATGAGCACTCTCCACTAGTCAATGGCGAAGTTCATGAATATTGGAGCAGCAATGAAGGCAGCAAAGACAAGGGACAAGGTTCTGATTTTCAGTTGCAGCCTATCAGCAGTTCATCATCTTTGAATTCTCATGATTGGGACAAACAATTCAAGGTGTCCATTGACAAGGAAGTGCAAGCTTTATCCTTGTTTGATCACACACATAGCTTGGTTGAGGAATTGTACTGGAAGACTCAGCTTGAAGAGAGACAAAGAGGAGTGAAAGATGAAGTTGCTCTTCCCAATCTGCAACTTATTAGAAACTCTTTGGTAACCTTGAAGTCCGAGTACATGCACTTGGTTGAAGATCGTGATTATGCCATTGAAGTTGCAAAGAAGACCATTTGTGCTTATCAAGGTAGAGTGAGAAAGATTGATGAACTTTCTCTGGGGCTTGGATCAACAAGAGTTACGCTAGAAGAAACTCAAATGGCATTAATGGAAATAGAAAATCAGTTTGCTGATTTCAAAATTTTCACAAAGCAAGAGAATGCACATAAAACCGAAGAAATCAAGCAAGTTTTTTGTGAGCTTGATAGTCTTCGAGAAGAGTTTGACCTTGAAGGTTTCATGAGAAGGACTGAAGTTACAAGTGCAGATTTAGATCAGCAAGATGGATGGAATAACTTTTCAATTTTTGACAATCCTCTCTTTGAAGAAGGTGATGAAGGAGATTATGGCAATCCTCTCTATGTGATGGAAGATGAAACAAAGAATGAGACTGAGTATGGTTTCCAGTGCTGGGATGCTTTGATCTCACTCCATGTGGATGTGCCACGTTTGCTGATTAGTCATGAATGCATAAGGGGGTTTGAGGATGGAGGTTCTACATGGGAGGTGACGAAGCAAGGTAATTTCAACATCTATGACATCAAGGTGTTGATGAGACAAGTCTTGGTGGCTGTTGGTAACTTCATTACAGCAGCAACGAGTGAAGATTTCAGACCTACTACTCAGGGGAAATGGGAAAAAGGTGAACTAGACTTTGGTGGGTGCACTCTTGACAATCCATCCCTTGGGTGGAATGATGTTTGGAATCATATTGATCAGTTTTGGGAGCTGAATTTGAAGCCACTCTATGTTTCATACTCCCTTAATGTGGAAGCTTTCATGGTTAAGCTTCAAGGATTTACTACATGGGACATCAGTTTCGTGAGAAGGCACTTGGTTCTCACTAGCACTTGGGAATGTGTAGAGATTTCTTTTCAGTGTGTTGAAAATCACTTTCAGTTGGGTATCCATGCTGGGGATTCTCAACTTGGGTTGTTAAAATTTATTATTTATGGAAAAGACTTTTGGAGGGATAAGGATCAAATTTCTAGATTTGTTGATGTTGTTCCCTTCTTTTCCAGCTACTTGATGGTTCTGTTTGTTCATCAACAAATGGATTGGAGAGAAATTTTGAATATGGGTTGGAGAGATCAACGATCGGTAGTTCTTGGAAGTGACTTTCAGCTCAGACAAGGGCAGATTTTGAGACACGAGCTTGCTGGTTGGTGGCAGACCAGCCACCTTACTTACGGAGTTACTTTCATTCAGGAGAGTTGGTTCCTCACTCCTGATCAAAGAGGTGGTAGTTCTCTCATGGAGATGAATCTAGCGTGTTTTCCAACCACCTTGGAGGTGTCACTTTGCAGCTCGATGGTCATCTCACATGCTCACGCTTGGGATTTGGAGTGGTGTTGTTGTTTTCCCTTGGGTAGGACTCGAGAATCAGATTGCACTGCGCTGATCCTAGTCTTGATCAGCAGTAATTATTTGTTCCTTCACACTTTTCCTACCCTCCAAATTCATCTTATGATGGTTGATGATGTAAACTTTGACAGTTTACTCTCAGTATTGATTCATGACAGCAGTAGCTCACATGCTTTGGTTCACCATTCGGAGACTCATGGGGTTGGAACTATGATTGTTTTCTGTAGTCTTCATGGTTGTGCCAGTATAATTCAGATGAGGCATGTTAGCTTTATGCGGAGACATGGGTATGAGTTTGTGGAGCTCTTGCAAAGGAATGCTTCCCTCCTTGCAAGAAGATTTGTAGAGGTCACACTTGCAGGCATGGTCCCGTTTGTTACCATGTGGAGGTATGGAGAGGAGTTCGATTTTGATTTGAATAGTCTATCTCTCCTATTGCTAAGAATGGTGATTGACAGTAGTATGGTTGATACTGTTAATTCGGGGGATCGTGGACATGAGATGTTGCATGATTTTGATTTCCTTCTTTTAAGATCTTTCAGTTTGAGAATCATAGATGGTAACACTTTGGAGTTACAAGGGGAGTCAATGCAGCATTGGCATGATATTTTCATTGATGTGATCAGAGTGGTGCAGCATCGGCATGGTGGGTTTTTCCTGAGACGCATTTGGGAACCAGGGATCATACTTGTTGCGTATGGATTAATCTTCAAATTATTGGAGTTGTGGTGGTATTGCTTGAGGACAAGCAATTTTGGGAAGGGCGGATTGTAATGTCCCCTTCTCAAACCTGATTTTTCTAGTGACCGTTGGCCTTTTCCTTAGGAACCCGAAGGCTAGTCGGAAGATAAATTAGGGTTTCCTATTTTTGAGGAGGTCATTGCTCAAAGATGATGGATTCAATGGCGGATCCTTTCTGGGTTTTCAGAGGGCTTCGCAGTGGTGTGTTCATCTCGGCATTCTGAGCATTTTCCAGAATTTACTATTTTTAGTAAATTCTATTTTTAGCAGCTTCCCAGTTGAGTTCAGCTCGGTTGACTTCCTGCTTCAGTTTGGTCAGATGTTTTGCTCAGTATTGGCTTCAGGGCACATTCGGAAGGATAAGTTAAGTCATTTAATTAAAAAGTCACGTTTTAATTATTATATTTTAACGTTGACCCTTGGCCTAGAGTTAATGACTTAAGGTTGTTTTAAAAAGGTGATCTTTTGAGGGTGGCGCCTCATTAAGGAATATTTTAATTATTACTAAAGTCTGAGCAAGCTTTGTTGGGCGCATTTATTAAAGTATGATATTTATTTAAAATATCAAATCTAAAGCTTTGAAGAAAAGTACGCCCATCCTTGAGGAGGTTGGGTTTTGACCTAAAAGCGGATTTTAGGGTTTTGAGAAGTCAACTGGAGAATTATAAAAAGGAGTCTTGGAGCATCATTTGGTATTTTTTATCTACAGGAATGTTATGCTGCCAGATTGGCTTTGGGATTGCTTCGAGGAATGAAGGCCTCCTAGCTTGGGCATTGCTTCTCACTTGAAAGACAGCGACTAGTGGTGATTTAAGATAGATTTGTGAGTTTGCATTTAGTTTTGAGCATTGTTTCAGCTTGTGCATTATTAGATCTGTTTTGCATATTAGTGGGTTTCAGCATTTTGCATTTTAAGCTACAGCAGATCCGTGTTGTCATTTGTAAATCAGAAAACAAAAATAATCTCGTTCTGGGTATTGTGTCATTGCATCTTATTGGTAAGGGCGCCCCTTCATGAATATTTGCAGATTTTAATACGAAGCTTATGATTTTATAATGCAAATCCGTCATTCCTTGCAGGCCGAACTTTCTAGAGTGCATTGGGATTCGTGTCAGTAATTAATAACCATTTTTAGATGCCAGTTCTTATTACTAAGTTAGGCGCCATCATTTTGAGGGTCTATTGCATCAGATTTGAGATCATTTGGGTGAGAAATGAGAGAGTTATGAGCATATGAGTAAATTCATAGGTTGCTGGTTTTATGACAAAAAGTGCAGATTTGTATGAGAGTTTAAGAAATCTGCATCTTCCTTATCTAGTTGGTGTTGAGATTTCATTGTATACTTTGCAGAAGCTTCCTTGTTCAATGCATCATTTGAAAGAGCATCTTAAGTCTTGATATTGCAGGCAATGACATCTTTGTAAGCTGGCAGTAGTACTGACCAGTTGTTCTTATTATTGCTCATCGCTATTGTAATACTTATTCTTCCTTCAGTTCTTGTTGTAATAGATAAATCTCCGCCCTATGGTAGCTACTCTCCCATTCTGGGTTAGCAAGCACATTCCGGGTGTTGAGTGTTTTCAGCTTTCAGCATTTCTCTTTCAAGCATTGTTATTGTAATCACTCCGTCATATGGTCGCCCCTCACTCCGCATTGGATTGGGTAGCACATACTGGACGTTGAGTTCCCTTTCAGTATTTAGAGTAGAAGATCCTCTGACCATATGCTCGCCATCATCGGCGCCATTCTTGGTTAGAGTTGCTTTTTGCATATGCAGTTTGATTCAGATCCTCTGACCAATGCTCACACCTTGCCCACATCGGGATCCTGGTGTACATACTGGTTAGAGTTGCTTCAGTACGTTTTGGTTTATCATCTAACCTTAACGGGTGCTTGTAATTTGAAATTGTAAAAATCGAAAAAATTTGGCTCAGAATATTTCACCTAGCCAAAGCTGTACCCTGAGCTTCTAGCTTCACACGCCATCCTCCAAGAAGGCACAAATTTCAATGCAAATGGTACGGCAAAGGGAAGAAGCTGAAGAATCAAAGCTGGAGCTACAGATCTGCTGAAGATGGCATCTCTGGATGAAGTAACCCTCTTCCTTATTGCCAACAACTGAATACTGAATAATAGAACCCTGTTTGAAGCATGTAGAACCTCTGAATGAAGCCCTCACAATTGCACTAATTCGACTGATCTCTCACAGTCTCAAAAATGCTCAACATCGAAGAGTTATCGTTCTCCAATGGAAAAGTTGCACAAACCCTGATCACAGAGGAAAGCACAGAGAAAACCTCAAAGGAAAAGTCGAAATAATCATGAATGAGTTTCTCATTGCCCAAAATGCCTTATATCTCAAAAGGCACGCATTTCCAAGAAGATACGCCCTTTTCAAGTTTTAAATCTTTTAAAAATACATTTAAGTCATTTTCAATAGTTTATGACTTAAATACTTGGCGCCCACTTAATGTATAAATGATTTTAATTTAAAATCACCCTTTTTATGAATATTTAAGTGATATTAAAAGAATAAAGTCAATTTGACTTTATAATAAAGTATTAAATTAATATAACTTAAATCACTTAAATAATCATAACTTCCTCAAAACTCCATATATCTCTGTGCCATCAAAAGCTGTCAACTCCTGAACTGCCAAGGCCTGCAGTGAGCCAATCAGTGAACTCTAAACTGAGAACGACAAAACCCGCCAAATAAGGCCACTGACCCTCTAACCCAACCTGTTAGCCTACGAGAGTCTGAGTAATAAGCTAACCACCATCAAACATGATCATGCCGAAAAAGGGGACATTACACCCTTGCTGAAGAAAGGCGCCTTTGAATGGGGTGATAAAGATGTCACCTGTTGAGAAATGTTGTCTTCGTGACTTCTATCTAGCTTCGATCCAGTTTCACAATGAATCCATCAGCAAACCTGCGAGATGCGTTAGACAACTGCAGTGATTGATCAACTGAGGAAGCAATCAAAGAGAAAATGCTAGAAAAGCGAAAACGAAAGAACACTTGAAAATGTGCCAAGTATCATGAAAAAGGCACCCTTGCTGAAGAAAGGCGCCCTTTCTTTTAGGTACTCAGATGTTGTGAAATGGCTAAAGGACCCCCAAGATGATCTTCTCCATTTGGATCAACCTCGACAATGAAACCGTCAGTGCAAACATCCGACGAGACAATGATCTGACGACAGAGATCCAAATGAGGCAGTTTATAACTTCAAAATCACTGGTCAAGAAGTCAAAAGTGCCCTTGCTGAAGAAAGGCGCCCTTGCTTCTTGAGACCTTAAACTGGTTTTTAGGGGCTGAGACACCAGTCATCCTTTTTAGGACTAAGTTGGTCACCTAATGAATCATCAAGGAAGATTGTCTGACTCATCAGTCAACGATGATATCAAATCAAAGCACATAAGGTCTAAATGTAGAAGTTGAACGAACATTGAAAATTGACTAAGGCAAGTGCAAAAGCACCCTTGCTGAAGAAAGGCGCCCAGTCTTTTGGAGCCTCCAACTCAGTTTTCCGGCTTAGCATCTCCCAGGCACATCTCTTCAGCATGGATCCAGCTCAACAGTGAATCTATCAACAACTAATCAGGACCAACTGATCAATCTAGAGCGAGGATCAAACAGAGGTCATTCAACATCGAAAAATGATGAAAAAGCACTCAAACTCAAAATGGACACCTAAAAAGGTCAAAGGCAAGTTTGTTGACTTCAGTTAAGATATTTTGGAGGCAAACTTGGCCAAATCATCCCACTATCAGTGGAAATCAACCTTTTAAACTCCAGATCAGGCCAAATCAGGCTCAAATCATGAGTTGGCGCCCAAACTTCAAGGATTCAGGCTTGAATCAATATAAAGCAAATCTAAGCGTCCTTCATTATTTCTTTTGCAGGTTGAAGATCAAAACAACAAAAAGCTCTCAAGGACGTCCTTTTAAGATCTGGCAAGGGTTTTTGACAGTTCAATATTTTTTGAAGATCAGAGGCACAAGAAGATTTCTTCTTAGAGGTTGCGTTTAGAGACAAATTTTCTCAGGGAGACAGATAAAAACTTCCAATCCACCTCTTGTCTACTTCCTCTTTTCTTGACTTAGGTATTTTTGCATGTCACAAAAATCAACATGCTACCACAGATCTGACCAACTAGGCAGGATCAGAATAATTTTCCAGTAAAACCCATCTCGTCAAATTTTCTAGAAACAACAAACTTGCTCCCCCTATTTTTAGGGGTTTTTCCAAAAAGGTTTCAAAATCAAAATTCTGAGGAACTGGGTTTGTTCAGCATTGAAGCACGAACAAAACCCATGTGCCAGATTTTTTCTAGAAAAATACTTCTCAGCAGGCGCTATTTTTAGGGGTTTTCGAAAATTGTTAGAACAGGGTCGTGTGCACAGTCAATCTTCGAGTTTTTTAGGATGAAATAATCTCAGGTGCAATATAAGACCAAGACAGCCTTGTACCATGATTTCCTAAAAACGACTGACACAAACTTGCATCAGGTGAACCCAGTGGTTGATCCAGAAGACTTGGAGGGCATGAATCAAATCACATTACAGAACATAGAGGAATCTGGGTTGCTTCAAGCTGCATCCATCCCGATCACATTACAGAGTGTGGAGCTTGTAATCGCTTGCATTAAGCATTACAATCCTACCACGAGAGAAATCAGATCAATGGATGGGAGGGTAATCTGTAGTTTGAAGCCCAAGGACATTGAAAAATGTTTTGATATTCCATCATGCCCTACCAACGTAGTCATATCAGTGATAGAATGCAACAGAGCATTCGAGGCAGTCAAGAATAAATGCCAAGGAATAATGGCAGAAAAATGGCTGAAAGTGAAAAAGGGTAGCTTTCCTAAGTTGGTTGGATGAGGAGAATTCAAAGATGAGTATGCAGTGTTGATCACTTAGCAGAATCACTGGATAGGAAGAGGGAAATCAGTTTCAGTCATGGATGTACTACGTCATTGCCAAGATTATCAACAAGAGGGAACATTACGACTGGGCCACCTTGATCAATGATACACTCCACCAATAGATTACCGGGTTTCTAGAGGCTCATAGGTTCCACATATGTTCCTACCTAGTATACCTGATTGCCTTTCAAGGCGAATTCAAGACACTAAACAATGTGGGGACCTTAGGTGTGCAGAAGGTCCATGAACACTTTTCACATCTTGAGTTTACTCAAGCAGAGCGACACTTCAAAAGGACAAGTGACCTCTTCATCATGCACATTGTACGAGACCTAGACCATGAGATGCACGTACGTATTTCACAAGTAGCCAAGGAGGCAATGGTGGACTAGGCAGATTGGTTTATCCAATTCCCTACCTTCACCTACATATGCGTGTATGGCTACATTGGTCACCTCGCCATGATGCCACACTACGCTTTAGATAGGGTAGTTTTCATGGAATTCCTAAGGCAGTTGGCTGAAGTTCATGCTCACTTATGCCTGAAGAAGAAGCCAGCTATGAACTTTCCCGTTGAGATGGGACTCTATAGATGCAGATCAGCGGCAGATGCAGAGTTGATGAGCCAAGAAACGGTGAGACTCAATCTCAAGTACCTCATTGAGAAGGTCATATGATCCCAGAGGCCTCTATGTGACGCATCTCGAGCAACGCTCATCACATGAATCTTCTATGGAAGATTACTGGGTCAATTGTGACGATGAGTATGAAGTACGAAGAAGGAACTATAACAGGTTCAGGCTCTCACAAATAGCTGACTTTATGTCAGAAAAAATTGAGGGCTTATTTGATGAGGGGGGGGAAGTCATTCTCCCCTCGTTCTTCATAGATTCAGTGGACTCACAACCACTTGGAAGAGTGGATCGGTACGCAAAGGAAAACCCATCTATAGAGGAGAGAACAAGTAGAGTTGTCAGGGACAGTCAACTCTACCTCGACAGCAAAAGGACAAGGAAGGTAGTACTTCCCAGAACAGAGCCGCCACAAGTTTAGTCTACACCACCTTCCACGTCAAGAAAGAAGCCCAGGCAGAAGTAGTGGAGCAACCCTCCAAAAGGAATGCAGATGTCAAGACACACGAGGGGGAGACCACAACAGTCACACATGGAGACAGCCACGCATACCCCCGAGATAGTCATGGGAATTGCTGCCCCCGAACCAGTAATAGAGATAGTCACTGCAGAGACAGAGCCTGAAGAGGTAGAGCCAGCAGCAATAGCAGAAACGATGCCTGTGATAGAAATAGAGCCACCTACATCACCACCATCACAACAGTCACAAGTCCCCATCGACTTGGACTCGCCACCGAGAGACGTCACTCCAGCATAGTCTCATTCATCGGGCATTCAAGGGCTCCATAATCCTCCTTCTAACAAAGCTAGCCAGGATTCTATCTGGCTTGAGGGCTTCCTAGGTAGGAAGAGGGAAAGGCCCTCCTATGAGCTTGACTTCACAGAGTTCGACCATGTCCCACAAGACATGCCGACGAAGAAGTTGAAGAAGCAAGTTCACGTGGAAAGGAATGCAGAGCATGAGTTCATCATAGAGACTACTGCCCCACCTGAGGATAAAAGCATACATGAGGTACAAGTGGAAGACTTCACATTGTCCAAACTTAACCTCGGAAAGACCACACGTCAAGTGGAGGTAGACCTTCTCGGAATCGCCTCAGTGAGCATCCAAGAGAGGATGGCTAAGGATGGAAAGGACAAAGCAGCCCAAATGTCTCGGCCTTACCACAAGAATTGTTGGATCTTCCCGCAGAGCAAAATCATCAACAACTAATGACATATGGAAAACACTTGAGAGATCAAGTGGAGGAGTTTGTTCTCAGAGGGCAATGTATATTGGCGAATCTATACCAGTTACGAGATAGAGCACGTGGACTCTGCACAAAGATTCAGCAATCGGAGCAAAGAATAGCAGAAAAGAGGCCAGGCGATGAAACCACCATTGCAAACTTGCAAATGGTGTATCAATCAGTCTTCAGTGAAGAGAACAAGCAACATCCTTTTGCTTGGAAAGAACAGGTGGCATACAAGGTGAAAGCCTATGATGCTAATTCAGTAGAGTTGATTGACTACTGACAGGTTGTCGCAAATGTTATCAACTTTGCAAGAACATTGGTAATATCCTTCCCTCACATAGAATATCAGCGTGAGGGAGGAGAATACATTGAGCTAGAAACAGTGCAGAATCAATTCAAGGATGTCATCCGCAACACCTTCCTCGATGATCTAGATGGTTGCAAGTTGGCCAAAGTGGCAACTTTGTCTACCCAGTTCGATGAGGCAGCTGCTCAGCGTATAGACTTTCAACATCAACTCACGATAGGTGAAGTAATGCTAAAGCGCCACGTCATCATTCTACAAAGCATTAACTACCCAGAGGCTGAAGAAGTCAACAAATGGATAGAAACACTATTGACTAGTGGTGAGTTGTAAAGGACGTCCTACCCTCCAAATGACATTTATGGCACTTAAAGTTGACTTGATGCCTCTTTCCAAGTCAACTCAAAAAGACATTAAATGTGACAAAAGTTAACTTGATGCCCCTTTCCAAGTTAACTCCACGTCCCACAGATCATGCATGTCAGATCCCACTAATTGAGGATGTCTAATTGACTTCCATAATTTGCGGATCTCAGATCTCCACTAAACGTGGATGTCTATTTTGGAGGCACACTTTGTATTAAAGTTCACCTTTAGTCTAGTTTCAATCAACTGAAGTAGTTTCCAGTTGACTCTTTGTTTAGTTTCAGTTAACTGAAGTAGATTTCCAGTTAATTGATTGCTCACCTACTTTTAGACATAAGAATAAATCTTGTTGATTGGCAAGAACTGATTGTTAACTCAAGGAGATTTTAGGGTTTCCTACTCCTTTGAGTTCCATAAATAAGAGCCTTGGGCTCATTATTTGTTAACCTTTACTTACTATGCAAAATTGATGCGACATTGTTGCCACAAGTTTGAAAGTGATTATTTGTTCACCCTTGGATGAGAGTTAATTGGTTTGATGAGCAATTGTGCATGATTTTGTGCCTTTGCATGTCCCAGTCTTTGTAATTTGTTCAGAAAGTTTGAAGAAGGAAATCAAAGGGCACATGCAATTTGATCTAAAGTTTTGAGTTCTTCCAAACGTCTTGTGTTTATAGCTTATTGTTTCAATCTCCTCGGACAAGGGTTCCTCCTTGGATATTTTGTCATCGATAGTTATCGTTTGATGTTGTCTAATGGATTGTCTTTCAACCTATACTTCGGACAAGGGTTCCTCCTCCTTAGCAAGTTTGTTGGCCAAATCATCATGATTTGTTGTTTCTAGTAAGCTGTTTCCTAGCCTATACCTCGGACAGGGGTTCCTCCTCCTTGGCAAGTCTTAGATCCAATTTACCATAAAGAGTGTTTGCTTGTATAAAACCTTATCCCAACGTATATCCAAGAGTTCAGAGCCTCGACCATATTCTAAGGAAACGGCAGATTCAAGCGATCCAACGATCCAATCCCGCTCCTATGCCCTCATGCTTTGTTTATCTTGGGGAGATAGGATAGATTAAAAGCTAGTTTAGTCGTAGTTAAGATCTGCAGAAACTAGAGAAAAGCTTAGCTATGGCACATTGTGTTTGTGCACCCTTGTGTCCTGCCGCTAAGTACAAAAAGATAGGAACCTTAGTCTACTCTACCCTTTCTTACGCATTACATCAGCAAAGAGAGATCTTCCTCTCTATAATCCGAAGGAGCAGTACTATAACAATTGCAATAGCTGACCGTTTCCAATAAGCACTCCAGAGGTGCTAATTGAAACACCAACACAAGTGAAGATGGATGCCCAAGTTTGAAAATTCAAGTCTTTTATTAATATTTTATATTATTCCTCATGTGGGCGTCCCTTTTCGAGGGAAAGGAGTTTTCAAATTTCTAGGTTCTTGGGCTTATAAATAAAGCCTCTCTCCCTCTAATTTGATGATCCAGTTTTATCATAACGAAGTGTTGCTGAAATCATTTCAAACTCTTGCTTTGAGGTTGATACACCTCCTAGTTCTTCAATTTCGAGTTTGCAAGATAACTTCTAGCTGAACGATGGATGCTTCTTCATTTTGAGGTTGCAGATTGAGCTTCATTGGTGATGGTTTCTTACATGTTTTCTGATCTTGTGGGTTTCAATTTTTTCTCGAATTTTGTTGTGGGTTTGAGTTAGTTTTCAGTTTGACGATCATTTTGGAGTGTTTCTATTAGTTTTCTAGTTGCTAGTATTGTGAAGGGCTGAAGTACATTTACGCTCACATTGTTATGAGGAGTTGATACATTTTTGTGGGCATTGTCTCGTTGTTTTCCTCTATCTTGGGTGCCCCCTTGCCAGGAGTTTCATGATTTTAGGTGGAGTGTTGGAATTTTCCTAGCTGGTCGCCCTCACTAGGAGGCCGTACAATTTGCCAATCGTGCCTTGGGATTCCTGCCAAAGTTTGGTTGCCAGTTTCAAGGAGTTTCTCAGTTGGAGGTTGGATGCCTAGCATTGCTTCATCCATTGCAACAAATTTGGGGTCATTCTGAGGTGTCTTGAGGAAGTTATGATGTTGTCATGTCCCTAAAATAGAACACCAAATTATAAAAATAACTAAGCGTTGAAATACGACTGAATAAATAAAATATATATTAATATGTAGAAACCCTAGTTTCCCCTGATACTGATTCTGACTGAGTTTTTAGGTTTTTCTGACGTTTTTGGTTTTTTTGCAATTTTTGAGTTTTTGATGCAATAAATGAATGGTACGGCTTTGATAGAAATTAATAATAAATTCAATAAAAATGCTAGGTAACCAATATGCATAGGAAATACAATATAGAATGAAGGCGTTTCCTTTATTTGCTCAACTGGAAACAATACAATGAGATCTTGAAGCATGCAATAAAAGAATAACAATTTTTATTGATAGAAAACCTGGTAACCAGCAAGCTGTGATGAACAGAAATTTGGTACGGCTGAGATGATAGGCTTGTTCTCCTTCTGACAGATGATCTCTGATGATGCCCCAGAAGTATACGCCTATACTGGAGATGACCAGTTGATCCCAATGCAAGCGATTTATGCCCAAGAGAAAAGACGCCTTATTTAAGATGGTACGGCCTGGTACTGCTGGTACGGCCTGAGTACAGATCAGCAATTAATAAATGTACGGCCTCCTTGCTAATCAATGTCTGGATCTCAGAATATGGTGCGCCCAGGTAAATAGATGCTTTCTGAATGATAAAATGTGCTGAAGCTCTGTAAATGAATTAACTCTGAAGATCAATGATTTCCTCTGAGTGAGAAAACCTCTGCTGGCAATAAATCAAGTGATATTCCACACCCTCTGAATTGCTTCCAGTGGAGATGGCTCGTTCCCCAAGGAATTCGAACTTGAAACCCTAAAGTCTCTTGCTCAGATCAATTTGATCAGTTCTCAAAATTCAATAATCACATAATGGCTCAAAACCCAAGGCAAATCCTCTAATATGCTGAAAAGTGCGATTTCCTTAAGAATAGGGTTTTAATTAATATTTGACTTTTTAATTCTTTTAATTCTCCATAGTCCTCAGCCAAATATTTAAATCATAATTTAATTGCCAAATAGGCCCCTTCTGATGATGGCGCACCCCTCAATGAGAAATCACTTAAGTTATAATTTAATATTATAACTTTATATTATAATCATTAAATGATTAATATTTAATTAATGCAATTAAATATTAATATCTTCCTCGATACTCATCCGATGACTGATCCGTCTGAAGCTGACGAACTCTGAAGTGATTCCGAATACTGCCAAAGCCATACTGCTAAAAATAGCAGGGGTCCCTGCTGCTAGGAGCTAAAATAGCAATGCAAAGTCTCGTCGAGCCCAAGCGAACTGATCAAACTCGCTAAGGCAAAGCTCAGTGACCCTCTATCCCTATCAACCTCGGGGTGGTGTGATAGGCCAATCTAGAGATGTCATAATATAATTATAATTATCAAAGATAATGTTATAATTATAATTATTAAGTATAATATTACAAATACTAAAATATAAATACTAAAAAGTATAATCATTACAATATATAAATATAAATATAAGTAATATCACAATTATAATTTTATTTAGTTTTAACCTCTATCTATCTCCTATAGAATAAACTTATAAATCTAGCTATAATACTCATACATGAAAATCATACAAATATAATAAACTAATAAATATATATGATACCATAAAACATATAACAAAGAAATAGAGAGTGAAAGACAAAATAAAATATAAACCATACATATAAATAATATCAAAATCCTCAGCATAAACAACAACAAACACTTTATTAAGGGAGCAATAAAAAAGAATGAACCTTGCTTATGAATCGGTTCCAAGTAAAGACAAGACAAAGAGCCACGTCCCCAGCAGCAGCCTTAAATAAGAGTCAAAGCAAGTCTAAATTGGGGGGAAGAAGACATCGAATGGAAGAAACCAAAAGGTCATCAACCGCTGGAAGAACACATTCAATCGCTGGCATTAGAAGTCTTCTATCTATCGATGGGAGGAAAAATAAGTATACTATCTACAGCTAGAATAATATGGTGGCAGGAAATAGAATGTGAATAAGGAAAAGAAAGATAATGGCAAGCATCTATTAAGGGTAAAAAGGAGTAGATTCTGAAAGAAGAATCACTTAAAAAAAAAGGAGGATATTCTTTAAATCTGATCATCAAAAGATACAGCAAATCGTGGCTGGTGAAGAGGAGAAATATCTGCAGGCCAGCATTTTATAAATTTGGAATAATAGATAAGTAATTTCATAATCTTAAAACAGCAGTGATAAATACCCTAATATATTTAGAAAATGATATTTGTTAAATATATAATAAATTTAGATGATGGATAAATATATTAAGAATTTAAATGACAACTAATAATTGATAAATATACTTAAACATATATATTGTGATTCATAAATATATCATAGATGATTGACAAATACAATGTATACATAATAATACATACACACACACACACACACACACACATATATATATATTATTTAAGAGATATATACATGCAAAATAATTATTGTAAATTGGACTCAATTAGGAATAATGATATATATATATACAATTGTTTGATAATGATGGGTGCAGCAATTATTGAGCCTTATAAGTAATAATGGCTCTATTCATTCACTATGATGTTAAATGGTATAACAGAATACCATCTGTGGGATCTTGAAAGATGTTTAATATCCAAGGTACTTATGAAATATATTATAAAAGAATTATTCATAGTGAGTGACAAGGATGAAATAAATAATCCTTTGACAAGAATGAAATATTTAGATCATCTTTGGTCTTAAAAGTTGTCATTACTGAAATCTATTGATCTCTAACGTTTCTAATGTCTCTTTGAGAAACACTTTGAATGCAAAATTTGGGTTTAAGTGCTTCCACTAGAAAGAGGACATTACAGATGTTTTCTTGATGGCTGCTTGAGTTTTCCAGTTTGCTTCCCTATCACATCAGACTGCTGTTGCAGCATATCAGACCCGGTATTTTCATTGTATTCTCATATTTTCATGATGCCTTATCATTGTAATGTCTTAGGGATGGATATTTGACACTTGGGCTTTCATACAGTTTTATTATTTCATGATTTATTGTGTTATACATCATATTGTAACACTGATATAGTAGTACTAAACAGCTTTCTCCTTTCAATATTTTGTATTACACTGCCGCTAGATAAGTGGTTGAGTTTTTGTTTTACTTTGTGTTGCCCGCTGAAAAGTGGAAGTGGTTGGCTATGCCGCCAAGTTCTCTGATTTACTTTACTTTCCTATAGCCCGCTATAAAGTGGAAGTGGTTGGCTTTGCCACCAAGTATTTACTTTTCTCTATTGGCTGGCTTGCTGCCAATAACTCTTGTACTTCTAGCATTTCATATTGTAATCAGATTCCCTTATACTGTATGCTCTCACCTTGCCCACTCTAGGATTTGGGTGATCAGAAAGTGAAGGGTTGCTTTGAGTTTGCTTATCTTTACATTGGAATAACACTAATGGGTGAAGCTTGTGTGAAAATTTTGGGAAAAAACTGAGGGGGTATATTTCAATATAACCTTAGTGTTGTGTGTTGTTGTTTGTAAAAATTATTAATTCTTTTGGAATGTGTTGTGCATCTACTTATTGGTTTCTGCTTTTAGCCATTAGGAAGGTTTTGTGGTATTTAGTGTGTGTTGGTTTTATTCTTAGTGTTAAATCATAAAATTTATAAAATCTTGTTTGTGAGATCACCTATTTCCAGTCTTGTGCTCTTACCAAAGGTAAAATGATAGGGCAGGAATCAAGGTTACACGGGGACGCAAAGGGAACGTCCCCCTGCCATCCCCGAAAATGCAAAAACCTTCGAAAACGCTAGGAAATGTTTCCTACACATTGGGAACAGTTCCCCGTCCTCAGTACGGATTGGGGACGTCTAGCTATCCCCAATCCATACTGGGGACGACTAGTACTTCAAAACATTTCCTCGGGCATTTCATTCACAACGATAGAGCTTTGAGCACGAGAGTCTGAGGGAGGCAGTGACCATTTGAAAGACTAAAATTTGGCGCCTTTCATCCACGCGACCTTCCAGCCATGCGACCATCTCATCCACGTGACTGACTGGAGAAATCTGGTGACGGCGACTGGAGAAATCAGAAATCTGGCAACAACTAGGGCAAAGTTTTGAGAATATTTTTTTTTGGATACTCATACTGGGAGCGACGCTTATCTCCAGCGACATTTGCAGTTCCAATATAGGTAGTGTGAGCTTAAAAATTAATTATTTTGTTTTGTTTTTCAATTTTCAATTTTTAAATTTTTAATCTCTTTTTAATTTTTTTTTTTTAAATGAAATTATTAAACCCCTGCATTCTCTGTTATTCTGAGCATAAAATTAAAAAGTAGCCATAGGGCTTTTTTAATTTTATGCTCAGAATAACAAAGAATGCAAGGGTTTAAACTTTTAAAGTTTTAAACTTTAATAATTTATTATTTTAATATTTAGTTTTACAAATTTTCAGGCTTTCAACAAAAAAAAAAGCATCCAAAATGAGCAGCAACAACAATAGTGGCAGTGACCATAAAACTGAGAGTAGTGATAGTGAAAATGAAGCTACAGGAATGCCAGGAAACCCTTCTTCTACCTCTGAAATTCCAACCCATGCTTCTTCAAACCATTTTGCATGCCTTATACCCACTCTTCAAAGGTTTGCAAAAGGCACTTTCAACAAGAAGAAACCATTGCGTCAGTTTGCCACAGATGTAACCACCAACAACAAGAAAAATTCAGGGGGTAGCAGGAAATGGTTTTGTCATGTTTGTAAAACTAATTACCATGGGGGCTATACTAGGATTAGAGGCCATCTAGTGGGTGACTGTGGAAAGGGTGTTAGAGTTTGTGGGGCAATAACATTGGAGCAGCAACTTCTATTTGCAAAGTTGGTTGGAGTAAGTGAGGACCAAATGATTACCATTCAAAATAAAAAATGGTCATTAGCTGATTTGCAAGCCTCTTCCAATGTATCAGTTGGAGAGAGTTGTGATAGAGGGAAGAGGACAGCAAGTGAGAAAGGTTCAGTCATGGGGTTAATGAATGTGCAAAAACATGAGCAAGCTGATGATGCAGTGGCCAAATTCTTTTATGCACATGCTCTTCTATTTCATTTGGCAAGGTCACCTTATTTCAAAACAATGGTGAGAGAAATATTTTGGTAGTTGGATCCTCTTATGCCCCTCCTAGAGAACATAGATTGCGTACCTCCCTTCTTGACAAACAATATTCAAAAGCTACCATGATGATGGAGGAGATGAGGCAAACATGGATTAGGACTAGTTGTTCCATTGTCATGGATGGGTGGAGTGATATTCAGCATAGGCCACTCATTAATGTTATTGTTACATGCCCTGCTAGTTCATACTTTCTTCGAGCTATTGATTGTTTTTGGAAGCCTAAGGATGCTGATTTTAGTTTGGCATTTTGAGGGAGGCCATAGAGGAGGTTGGGCCTTCTAATGTTGTGCAAGTTGTGACAGATTCAGCTTGTGTTTGTAAGCTAGCTAGTTTGATGGTTAAGAGTGCTTACAAACATATTTTCTGGACTTCGTGTTACATACATGCTTTGAATAATGCTTTGAAAGACATTGGCAAAATAGATTGGGTGAAGGCAGCAGTTGTAGAGGCTAGAAACATACAAATGTTTGTATGTAACCATCAAACTTCACTTGCACTATTCCAATCTTATTCAAAGAAAAAATTCCTCAAACCAGTTGAGACTAGATATGCGAGCTACTATATTTTGTTGGAGAGGATGTTGGAGGTCCAAGATGCTCTACAAGCCATGGTTGTTTGTGCAGAATGGAAAAGGTGGACTCTATCGAAGACAAGTGAAGGCAAGGAAGTGAGAGATAGAGTACTTAATGAAACTTGGTGGGCCAATATCAAGTAAGAAATCTGAAAATTTAAATTATTTTTGAATTTGTTACACTTACACTTTGTTTTACTTTAGTCTTTGTATTTTAAAAGTTCTAATTTTTAATTTTTTTTTTGTAGGTATATTTGCTCTTTCATATCACCAGCTGTTGCGATAATCCGGTATGCAGATACAAACTCTCCTAGCTTGGGAGACATATATGAGACTTTTGATAGCATGCTTGACCAAATGAAGCAAGCTATTCATAAAAAGGATCCTGAGATGAGTTTTTATGAGGACCATATTAGGCCTATTGTGACAAAGAGGTGGAACACAATGAATACCCCTCTTCATATGCTTGCCTGTGCTCTTAATTCGAAGTGGTATGTACCTAGACCTGGCCGAATGCTTCCTTCTGAGGATGACGAGGTGATAGAGGGGCTTACAATAGCCCTTCATAAAATGTATGTCAACGAGCAGGCAACCATACTTAGAGAGTAATGGCTTATGTTTTCTGATCTTCAGGGTCCTACATTCAACAAACCAGAGGCTAGGACGGATAGGGCCACCATTGCACAGAACAACCCCATTGGATGGTGGAAATTCCATGGGAAGGACACAATGGATTTGAAACAACTTGCTATTCATTTGCTCTCACAGATTGCTAGTTCCTCTGCTGCAGAGGGGAATTGGTCCACCTATGGCTTCATCCACTCCATTAAGAGAAACAGGCTTACTTCAAAACAAGCTGAGAAATTAGTTGCAGTTCACAGTTTCTTGAGACTTCAGGACCAACAGACTACTGAGTATCGATAGACTCCAGCAGCACGATGGGATGTTGATCCTGAGGATGTTAAGCAAATTGATGAGGAGGAGACGCAACCAGGATTGGTCAAGCTACCATTGGATGATCCACTCTTGCTAGAGGATGATAGTGACTCAGATAGTTCTAACTCTTTGGATATTCATAGCCCAAATGAGGCTTAATTTCGTAGACTGTTGTATTTAATATGTTGATTTTCATGTTTGAACTTTGAGACTTCTAGATACATGTTTGAGACATTTGGATATTGATAGACCATGGTTTTATTGATGTTTGATACTGCTGTGATAAATTTTATAATGCTTTAATGGCATTTCTTATGTTGTTATAGTACTACTCGTGCGATTTACTTACATATTGATATTGTTGTTATCAATTATTAATTTATTGACATATCTATCTCTCTTTCCCTCTCTCTCTCTAATTTATTGACATATATATATAATGTATTTTGTATGTCGTCGTCCCCTAAAAATTGCTCCTTAGGAAACTTCCCGGAAAAGCGTCCCCTGCCGTCCCCCCATCCCCGTCCCCGACAGGCCGTGGAACATAGGCAGGAATTCATTTCATTTATTCTGCTATTGCAAACCCCGTAGAAATATCATGCATTGTATTTGTAATTGAATATTTTGTCTATGGCTTAGTGTCTAGGATAGGTTTAGTTCTCAATGAGCTTCCCTTTATAATATGAAGATAGGTTCTACCTCACATATTTTACTGGATTTATGTAATGTCCCCTTTTTGCGAGCATCAGAGTTCGTAAGGATTAGCCTATCATTTGACCCTCGTAGGCTAACAGTTTTGATTTGAGGGTTGTCCATGGCAGTTATCCAGAGTTTCGAGACATCACTCCAGCGTTGATTCAGGTTTGGGCCTTGGCAGACTCTCACAGAGTGATTTTTAGACACTTACTATTTATAGTAAGTCAGGCAGACAGGGGTTACTATTTCTGGCAGGGCACCTGGTTCAGTTGGTCATCTCAGTTTCGACCCAGTTTGACAGTTTGTTGAGCAAACGAAGAATTACGGAGCATTTAATAATAATTAAATGATTATTATTATGACTTTATATTATAAAGTCACTTTAAGTGAAATATTAAAATATTAATTATTAATGGCAAATTATAAAGTATTTAATACTTTATAATAAAGGAGCATTATTATTATTAAATGAGTATTTGTTACTCATTTAATATGGACGCCATTTATTAATAATTTGCCTAAGTCTCTAAAAGGGCGAATTATTATATTATTAAATGCAATTAAGTTGATTTTTTGAAAAGGGTCAAACTTTTGAGGAAAAAGATATATATTTCTCTTCAAGACAAATCGAACTCATTATTGATGATCATTTGAATTTGTCTTTTCTCTCTGAGAACATTTGGAGTTGGAGAAACAAGGGTTTCTGCAATCAGGTTTTGGAGAACGTCAACTCTTCAGAATCAAGCATACTGAGGTTGTGAAAGATCAGCTGAAGCTTGCTAACAGGGTAGCTTTGTTCAGAAGTTACATTCGTGCTTACAGGGGAAAATAAGTAAGGGTTTGAAGAAGAAAATATTAAATCTACAAGAGATCAACTTCCAGCTTCATTCTTATTTCTCAGGCTATTGTATCTCCAGCCGTACCATATCATTTATTACTTGCAGATTGGAATTTTTGTTAGATGCTACAGTGGCGTGAACAGTGCCGCGCTACAGTGCCACGTGAACAGTACTCGTGAATAGTATTGCTACAGTACCGCGCTACAATGATTTGAACCAATATTGTGTTGAAGTTGGCAAGGGTTTCATTTATCTACTGCTATAATCTGGGCTGTTATTAATATTTAACTTATCCAAGGGTTTATCCAAGCTGGACGTAGATATATGCAGAGGTTTCAGCCTTCAGTTAAGTTGTTGTGCACCTTTCAGACCATCGTGCATTTCCAGGTCTGAACCGTACTTGTATTTAACTTGCTTTTGGTTTGTTGCTGATCAAACTTTCAGTAATTTATAAATTCTGTATTGATGAAGTAATTTTTTGAGCATAAACATTGTAATCTGCCATTCAATATTGGCTTATTTGAAGTATGTTGAGACTATTGAATACATCTGAAAGTTGTCTTTATATCAGTCAAATAAAAGGGATTTGAGGAGCACGTTGTTTATCAGATTTGGTGAAAGCATCTTATGTTGAATCTCTACAGGTCAGAATGTATTAGCTTGTATTTCATGTATGGCTGTAGCTTTGTCTGAGCATCAAAACTCAAGTAAAACAGTTCTCTTCTATCATTTGATGAGCTATAAAGAGTTTAGGATTGAGGAGCTCATATAGCTGATTGTTCATTTGGGTGCTAAATTTGAATGCTTGCAAATTATTTGTCATAATGACCATGGCTGTAGGTGTTCTTAGTTTATGATCAGCTTGTTTGACAAGTGTTTGTATTAATGCTACACGCTGTAGTTGCATACTTGCTGCCAGAGAATGCATACAAAGTGTTTGACATTATGTCTATTAGTTTTATTTGTCAATTTCAATCATGGCTATGTATGAGAAGGGGTCAAGAACAGTAAGTTTACCACTCTCTTGCTTTGTAAATCAATCATGCATCGCTAGTAGCACTTTAAGCACTAATTGCAGCACTTTGAAGTCATTTCCAAGCAACTAGATCAGACTGATAACTCAGACCAGCAAGCTTAAAGTTTGCATTCAAATTGTTTGACAAAATTTCAAGGCAACAAAGAAGAGTTTTTGAGTCAGCTTAGGCTAGGCTCATCACAATTTATGAGAATATTAGTAGGTTCTACCTCACATATTTTACTGGATTTATGAGAATATTAGTATAATAATATAATAAA
>VDFB02321518.1:27229-79105 GCA_007258455.2 Sequoia sempervirens
TTGCTGCTCATTTTGTTTTCTTTTGGTTTTTGCAAACTGAAAATTAAAAAAAAAATAAAAAAATCATACATTTTATCATTTTAACTTAGAAAAAAATGAAAAAAAATGAAAGATAATGAGAGATTAACTTACCTCTTTCACTTCTTTTGTTGGTTGCTTGCTTAATGCTCTCCTTTCTTCCTCCTAAGTGCTGGTTTTTCTTCTCCAACAACTCCTTCAAACCATTCTCTTTCTCTTCTCATTCTCTTCTCACTTTTGCTCTTGGCTGCAATTTTATCTTGGCAAGTTAAAATGAGATCAAATGAAGGTAAAAACATGTTTTAAGTGGCCATATTAGGGTTGGGAAGGCGTGGGGCCCACAAAGCAATGTTTTAGAAAAGAAAAAATTTAAAAAAAACTTTATTTTTATGTGTTTTTTTGCTGCTGTGCGATAGGGGACGGCCGGCCGTCCCCGGGACGGTCGAGGGATGGCTAGGCGTCCCCTATCCGTCCAGGGGACGGCCTGGCAGTCCCCTGTCCACTCGGGGACGTTTCTCTCAATCGGGGACGTCCCCGAATTTTGGGGACTTCTGGGGGACGGCTGACAGCCATCCCCTACGCGTTTCCTATCCCCGAAACGGCACCGGGACGGGGACGGGGGGCAAATACCCAGGGGACGCATCCCCGTGTTTCCTTGGTCAAGAACAGTAAGTTTACCACTCTCTTGCTTTGTAAATCAATCATGCATCGCTAGTAGCACTTTAAGCACTAATTGCAGCACTTTGAAGTCATTTCCAAGCAACTAGATCAGACTGATAACTCAGACCAGCAAGCTTAAAGTTTGCATTCAAATTGTTTGACAAAATTTCAAGGCAACAAAGAAGAGTTTTTGAGTCAGCTTAGGCTAGGCTCATCACAATTTATGAGAATATTAGTAGGTTCTACCTCACATATTTTACTGGATTTATGAGAATATTAGTATAATAATATAATAAAGTGTACATTTACACTCGCATTAAATAGGTTAGCTGTTATTAGTCTTTAATAAAAATAGTGTACTTGTAATACTAATTGCAATCCTTTGTAACTACTGTCTATTTTTTTGCTTTAGCTACTTTCTATTTTTTAGCATATGTTTGATACTATAATGTGGTGCTCTCACCTTGAGAAGACATGCCAATTTCTCTCGATCTCATTTCTTTGGTCTTTAGCAGCAGGATTGAGTTGTCTTCCAAAAGAAAAATTAAACATTAAACATTTTTTGGTGCTTGTTGTAGGGCACGAGATACAAACAATATGATTTTGTAGTAGGAAAGTTAGTTTTATGGCCTCTAACTTAAGCTATTCCACTATAGCAAATAATGTCTATACTAAATCAAGAAGGAAAGTAAGTTTTGTAATGTTTGTTTCTAGATGATAGCAGGTTGTGGGCCCCACTCACTTATTTTGTAAAGCATGTTGTGTTTAGTGGATTTTCGTGTGTAGAAGGAATAAGTATGAGTGACTATATGCACTTGTTTCTTATTGTTTTGCTGGTGAACAAAAGGAAAATTCCTATACTTTTAGGGATTTCCTTGAATTTTAGGAGATGGAACCAAATTTTGAGTGGCCTTGATGATTCCCCTAGGGGTGTCCTATTCTACCTTGGCTTTCGTGGGTGTAATTTGGAGTCATATCAAAGATTTTAACTTGAAATAATGATTAAATTATGGCTCTAAGAGGTATAGTCCTAATTTTTAGGCTACATTTAAGAAGGAACATTTTGGATGGCAGCATGCATATAGTTGTTGGCTTCAGCTTCAAGTTTTCTGAATTGGGTTTCCAATGCTTTAGGTTATCGAGGTGCCAATTTCAAGTTACAATGTGATCTTTGGGCCAAGCTCTAGTATTTCTAGACTTGATAAATTTGATTCAATTTCATGTTAATTTGGATACATTAGAATTTTGACTTAAGACCCCCAAAAAGACTTTATTGTCTATGTTTGTGAATTGTGATATTTATTATTTCAGAAGATCAATTTTAATAGCCTAATATATTGAAATTGATTTTGTCAACATAGTGAAAATAGAGGAATGGCTGGATAAAAAAGGGTTTCTAGAGAAAACAACACATCTTTTGGCATTTTGAAATAAACACTACTCTATTCTTATTGGACAGCTGTTAAAGTAGAAGCTTACAAAATTGGGATGAAAACCTCCAAATCTCAAAGCCGGGGGACATAGTTCTTTGGTTTTGGTGGGAAAATTCATACAAGGATGTGCTAGTGCATTCAAAGCAATCTTAATTAGAGTTTGTGCCCAACTTGGTTAGGGTTTTGCTTGAAAAATATTATGAACAAATTTATATCAGTGAGCAACTTGATTTTCTTTTGTAACAATTCTCCATCATTTAGTGGATACAATTACTATGTGTTTTCATTTGAGTTTACTGTATCATTTATATTTATGTTATTTTCTTTATATTGTATCTTGTTGAAATAATAGTAATGTCCCCTTTTATGGCCTTTCTAGTATATGTGGGAATTCCAACATTCTCGAGAAACACTAACTATTCGTACAATTTGGGATGTGCGGAAAAGTAATTAAATAACTAACTTAAATTGTCTTAAAGTAACTTTATATTATTTTCCTAAATGCAACTTATGCTTATTTATTTATTTTAAAGAAGGGCGGCCAACACCATAAGTGTTTTTAAAAGAGGGCCAAAGTAATAATACTAAATAAGGAATTAAAGTATTATCAAATTAAAAGAGTTTGAAAAGTCACTTATAAGCTGAAAGGATTATTATTTAAAAAGTGATTTTTAAATTTAGCTTCTGGAAAGTTCCGTTGGGGATTATAAAAGGAGGTTGAGCAGACTCATTTCATCGGTTCATGGCATTTGATATTTTATTGAAACCCTAGTTGTGGAGTTGAGCAAATTTCTACCGCCCTCAAACAAAAACCCTAAGGTGAAGATTGGTTTTGGGAGTGACAGATCTTCCCTAGCCAATGTTATGGTGGATTCACACAGGATTCACAAGGAGCTGAATATTGAAGTTTGAAGATTTGTGGAACCAGAAAAATATCTTTCCAGTTTGCACTATGCTGAAGGTAACTATATTGAAATTTGTAAACGAATAATTAATTGTGAAGTATCTCGAAGAAGTTCTTTGAATTTATATTGAAATGTGAGGGAGGCATTCCAAACAAGGGTTTCATACCCTATATTTCCTAGCCACCCAAGTTATTGTTTGTATAAAGGCTGACTGAACCATTTCACAAGGGATTTCAACAAACAGGTGCATACTTTGGAAGCAAGGTGTGACAAGAAGAGGTCAAACCGATCCTTATTGGGTGAGTTTGCAGATTCCAAAATCCTAGGCACAGCCATATAGGGTTGTATTTGGCAGTTTGAAGGAACGGTGCTGCTTTTTGTTGAAGATTTCTGACCTCTCCCAGCTGGCCACTCCATACTTACAGTTCCATTCACTCATTCTGAATGTGTAGCAGTTTTTTAGGCAGTCTATGGGCATTTTTGCTTTAGAATTTTCACTCTCAGCTACTTTGTCAATGTCTGTAGTAGTAGTAACATCTACAGCAGTCAAGGTAGATCAATACCCTGCAGATCTATACTCATTCTGAGTATGATAACAGCTGTATGAAAAGTAAATATAAATGAATAATCAGATACAGTCGATCTGGTAGGAATTGAGAAATATTTATGATTTAGATCTGATTTTCTATGCCCACCTACAACAGCAACATTATGGTATCATTTTGTGGTTAGAAATTAGTTTACAGCATTCTCTGTATTTCTGATTTCATATCAGCAAATAACAGTATGAATATTTATCAGCACACAAGAGATCCAAGTGGATAATTCTTTGCGAAATTACTCAATGATTGCAAAGTGTTTGTGAAAATGTCAATGACTTGTTCAATGCATGACAACTGTTTGTGAATATACCTATAATCATTAATGATAGATGAAGTTGTTCTTCATTATAAAACTCAACAATAGTTAATGTTCAATGTCCCACTGAACTGTTTGACAAAAAGTATGAGGTGAAAATTGAAAATTTTGCAAGTTAAAATTTCTTGGTGGGGACATTACATAAGTAGAAAAATACAAAAATAAATTACTGTTCAGAAATTTTGCAATTTGCATATTATTCTACATTATGGCAGGGGTTTCAGCCTAAGGGGTTACAAGGAGCATTGGTTCCTGCATGTCATTTAGTGAAAGGCAAATAAGACATCAATACAAAGAACAAGGAAGCTTAAACAAACACTTATTCCAACACAAAATACAAATAACCATGTCAAGACAACTTAAATTTAATTAATTAATAATTTAATTATTGTCATGTCCCCAAATTGGAGGTATGGTAATTTAATTAAATTAATTGATTAAGTTGTCCAAAAGTAATAATATATCAAAAGGATAGCTTAATTGATTATTTTAATTAAATAAAGTGGAGATATCAGATTAATTATTTATAAAGCTATTCCAATAAATAATATCTTAAGGATGACTTTATATTTAATTGATTTAATAAAGTGACTAAATAAAATAATAAATCATAAAGTCACTTAAGTGAACAAAATAATATTTTATTCTAGAAGCTTCTTGGAGACTTGATGAGGATTCTTTATAAGGAGTTTTTGTCTTTGCATTTGAGCATATTGGTTGTTGACATCTTTTCTACTACATTGGTGAGCTTGAATGCTTAGCAATTTGCCTGAGGGTTTGAAGACTCTAAGGTATCGGTTTTGGTTGTGCAACACCAACCCTAGTTGGAATTCTAAGAAATCCATCCAAGGTGAAATACCAAACCTAGCTGATCGATTTAGAGGAGATATTTCAGTCTTCTCAACTTGAGCAAATTTAGAGCCCAAGGGCCAAATTTGTGGAGGATAATTGAAGGATTGCATTGGAGAATATTTTGGCATCAATTTGAAGCTTATTTCAGTTTGGAGTTGGGATAACTTTTGCTTGGGAAATATTCTGATTTTATTCGTGAATCGTGGGTTCCATTATCAGCAATTGTGAAGCGTTATTGTTGCAAATACGAGGTTCGATCTGCCTTCTTAGTATTCAGATTTTTGCATGTACAGTCCACATCTTGCATCAATTTCAAGTGGGTATTGGAGCGCTCCATATTAGGGGTCTAGGCGCTGATATTGAGAGTTGTTTGAAGACAATACAAGCTACTACGATTTTATACTTGAAGCAGCAAGTTTAGAACAGGGGCGGCACAAGTAAGGGTTCGATTGTCTTGGTGAAGGCTCATAAAATTACTGCCAAGTCTTCTACTTAACTACCGGTTCTCATCAGCAAATATCACAGGTTCATTTATCACATTTTGTGCATGATTATATCAGACTGATAAGTCACTGCCATTGATAAGTTGTAGTTGCATATCATTGGAGAATTGCAAGCCAACAGTCTTGGCAAATTCATGTAAACAGTTTTACTTAGCTTGCATCAAATAATAAGGAGAAGGTGTTGCATTGTTGATCTTTTATGTTTGTCAATACTTTGCATAAAGTTTAACTTATTACCTTATTGTTGTAGCTTTGATTTGCACAAGAAACTTTGCATGTTAACTGTTTGACATAATGACTAAAGGCTGTAGCTTACTATTTGCATGACTAGTTTTCCTAATAAGTGTTTGGCATAATGCTCATTGCTGTAGTTACAATTTTGCATAAAGACTGCAGTCATTAGGTTGCTTGCCAAGTGTTCGCATTAATGTCCCCTGGCTGTAGATGCATATCAGGTAACTCTTTGAATTACATATATATTGCATTACATCTTAAATACATTTCATTCTTTGCAACATGTTCAATTGAGTCCATTGAATGCATAAAATCATTACAAACATTGCAAAATACCGAAAAGAACCTCAATCAGCAAGTACAGATTTCGCTTGGCAAGTGTTTGACAAAATTCTCAAGGTTCAAATCAGCAAGTTTACATCAAATTTAGCAAGGGATATTACAATGGTATCAGAGTCAAAGTCCTTGCCAGCTTGTTGGGTAATCAGATTTTTTATCAGCTATTTTAGTTGGACACTGTGTTTTCCAAAGAGGATATTAAAAAGTTGAATGCCATGATGGACGAATTAAGACAAAGTCAAGAAATGATGGATAAATTGGCTTCACAACTAGGATTCACACAGTATATGACATCCATTTTTAAAAGGTCTACATCACAAGACCAAAAGAGGGAGCAGCATGATGTATCTACAAGTAAAACATATAAGAGTCTTTATGATGAATTTTCAGCAGTTAGTGACCAGCATACAGCTGTTCCTAAGGAGAGCAGAATGGAGAAAGATGTTAAGCACATGACACTTGTAATGTCCCTATTTTTGCGAGCATCAGAGTTTGGTGAATTTAGCCTATTCCTGACCCTTGTAGGCTAATATGTCTAGATAGAGGGTCCTTTGTGGTAGTTACTCGGTGATTAGATACATTACTCCTCAGCTGGATTCAGGTTTTGGCCTTTGCACAGGTTATTTGACTCGGTTTGGCACACTTACTATTTATAGTAAGTTACTATTTTGGGAGAATCAGGGTTCCTATTAATAGAAAGACACCTGAGCAGAGCATACTGGCAGTGTCGACCTTGATCGGGCCTTTGCAGTTGTTTCTAGACTCAGTTTCACATACTTACTATTTATAGTAAGTCACTGTTCAGGGTTTCTATTTTTAGACAAGCATCCAATCACTTGGAGAACAGGGAGAGTTGACTCCTGGCTCAGACGGCTTAGCAATCAGACAAGTACATCAAGAGATATTAAAGTTTATGTGACTTAAGTAATTTATTTAATATTTTAATATTATTATAAAGTTATAAAGTAACTTTATAATAATAAAGTCACTTTAATATATTAAAGTGTGTTAAGTGAATAATTTAATGTGGGAATAAATCTTTTATCCCACATTGGCCGGGAAGGTGTTTGAGCTCTCCTAAGGAAAGAATAAAAAGAGAGGTAAGAGCTCATTTTCAACATCCAGTTGATGAATATTATTTTGATTAATTTTTATTGTGGAGCCTAGGGTTTTCGCAGTTTTCTTCTTTGATCATAGGAAACGAAAACTTGCTATTGATAGCATAACTGAGGGAGTGAAAGATCTCTTGAAGGGTTGCAAGTTTGGAAAGAATACTTCATTTCTTTCATTGGTTCAAAATTAGTGGCCAAGGGCCAATTCTTTGCATAAGTTCGATTGGAAGATTGTTGGAGATATTTTGGTGATCAAGTCTTCATCAACTTGCAGCATTCAGTCATTTCCAGAATTCTGACTTTTTACTTCAGACTTCATTAGTTTGCATTTTGGGAACCACGATTTGTATGAAGCAGCCCATCCTTGGTGCGATTTACATTGGAAGTGGGAGCGCTTCTTCCTTGAAGGCTAGGCGACTTGCTAGAGGTGCTGGGAGGTTGTTTTAGGAAGCGCCATTAGCGACAGATTAATCCAAGGCCAATCTGATATAGTTTGCACTTTGCAGTCAACCAGGATACCACGATTTCCATCTTTTAGGCTCTTATCTTCATCAATTTCATGCTCTAAAGGTGGCGCTTGGACCACAAAGGAGTGGAGATCATTTTAGATGCTCATGTTGGCACTTGGAGGCAGTCCACAATTTAATAAAAAATATCTTCTTCAGAACAGGGGCGGCTGGGTTTGAGGTTCGATCTGGCATTAAGAGGTCATCATCATTCAATATATGGCTTGCTTCTTCATCATAGACTCAAGGCGACTGCATGTTCCAAGTTCCTTTTAGATTTGTATAAACTTTATGATCATCATAGATGCATTTATGTTAGCTATTGTAGGTGCACATTTTGTATCAGATTTTATTAAGAATAATATTTTGGATGTAAGCCAAGAGTCTTGGCATCTTCTCTCATTTTCATTGTAGAAGGTTGCATTATCAATAATATATTTGAAGTTGGGAGTTCTCTATTTGAGTAATTGTCCATTTGAAATGTTTAAGAGGATGTATGCCAACTGTTTGACATAATGTCTAAAGGCTGTAACTGCATATTTAGCGCATGGAACTTCATCTACCACATTTGAGAAATACAAAGGAAATCTGCATTGCATCTAGGACCTTACCTAATCATCATAGAAGTCATTTGCAAGCATTATAATGCATTGGATAGCATTTAAAAACATTTATATCAGATTGATAACTCAGACCCGCAAGCTAGAAGCTTGCATATGAATTGTTTGACAAAATTTCAAGGGAACAAAGAAGAGTTTTTGAGTCAGCTTAGGCTAGGCTCATCACAACACTTCATGATGACTTAAAAGATTGAAGAAGAGCACGCGATGGTTGAAGACGAACCAGCTACATTAGAGCAGCTACATGAACACAAAAAGGTGGAAGAGAAAGTTGATTATTTACTTAGTGGAGCAGCCACTAGTGTTTTGGCTACACATGATGAAGAAAACACTATACAATGGCATGATATCATTAATGATTTGTTCGAGGACAGCAGCATTATGACCCATCATTCTCATGAGATAGGAGATTTTGATTATGAGAAAGTCAATGATATGTTATCACCCATTGATGGCAGCCTTACACCAATTGATAGACATGAAAATATCATGCATAAGAGGACTGAGTTTGTATATTTTGACATGGAAGAGGTAAAGAGGTCCGAAAAGATGAATGAAGAATGGATACAAAAAGCCAAAGAGGCTAAATTAGTGGCTGCCAATGCAAGACAACATCTTCAAGAAGTCAAAGAAAAGGTCAATCTCATCAACATAGCAAGGCATAAAAGGATAGATAACATTAGAAGATTCCTTATTCAAAGAGAGGATGAATCTGAAAATGCACATTGTTCTAATAATGGTAATGAGCTTGATAAGGATGAGATTAGTCTTCACAGCTTGGAGATTCAGTTGAAGGTGAATGAGGATGAGATTATTGCAGCAGTATCTCATCATGACAGGATGCACAAACAAATTGAGGATCATCTTTGGGTAGTTCAGTTAGAGAGAAGATAAAAGGGGATTGGAGAAGAGTTTTCTCATGATGATTTGTAGGTTATCATAGAAGGTTTCGAGATAATGAAGTCAAATTATTTGAACCTTCTTTCAGATCGTGACCACCTTCTTAACCTTGTTGAGATATAGTATATACTCAGATGCTTTGATGAGGAAACGAGGGGAAGTTGTTAAGCTCTCTCAAGAGCTTGAGGTCAATAGGGGTTCTTTGGTGAGTTCTACATTTGGGTGTTTCCAGCAGCAGGAGTTCGAGGCTTGGACTCTAGGGGGTATCAGAGTGGCACAGTGGAAGTCCATTGTTGATGAAATGGATGGACTTCCAGTTTATTCATGTGATCCAAGTGGAGATTGTTTTTGGAGAGTTGGATGCATGAGGATTATTATTGTAGTACTTGGAGTCAGCATGGTGGGGCAAATATACAGGTTTGGGATCCAAGAATTCTCTTGTTGGATAGTTGGCCTCATAGATTGATAGGACTTCACATTGACGGGAGCTTTAGCTATATTCAGAGGATGTTGGTTGGAGTTCTTCTCAGAATCACTTGGGATCTAGGTGGTTGGTGGACAGTGGCAGATGATTCTCCATTCAGGCTTTTGATGATGTGGCAGTTGAGCTAGATTGGCAGTTGCGGATTGCTTGAGGTAAAGCAATCTTTGGGAAGGGAGGATTGTCATGTCCCTGAATTGGAAGTATGGTGATTTAATTAAATTAATTGATTAAGTTGTCTGTAATGTCCCCTTCCTAGGCAGTACAGTTATTTCAGGGGTTAGCCTATCATTCAGATCCTCGTAGGCTGGCAGATGTGTTTAGAGGATCACTTGAGGCAGTTATCCAGTGTTTGGGAACATTACTCCAGCAGTTGATTGAGGTTTGGGCCTTGGCAGACACTTTCAGAGTGATTTACAAATACTTACTATTTATAGTAAGTTAGACAAACAGGAGTTGCTATTTTTAGCAGGGCACCTGATTCAGTTGGTCAGCTCAGTTCAACCCAGTTTGATGAATTGATGACCAAACAGTGATTATTGGGGGCAGTTAATAATTATTAAAGGTTTATTAATTTGACTTTATAATATAAAGTCACTTTAATGAAAAATTAAAATAATTATTTAATGACAAATTATAAAGTATTGATACTTTATAATAAAGAGGCGAATAATATTAAATGAGTATTTTATTACTCATCAAAAGGGGACGCCATTATTTAATTATTCTGGCTAAGTCAATAAAGGGCGATTTAATTAATATTTTAAAAGCTCATTAATTGCTTTTTGAAGAGAGGTTGACTTATTGAGAAGAGTTATATATTTCACAAGGCAAATCGAACTCATTCATTCATGATTATTCTAATTTGTCTTTATTTCTCTCTAAGAGCATTGGGGTTTGTGAAACAAGGGTTTCTGCAAATCATTGGATACTGGAGAACGTTCCCTCTTCAGAATTAGACATACTGAGAATGTGCAATACTAGTTTAAGCTTGTCAACAGAGTGGCTTAGACATACTGAGAATGTGCAATACTAGTTTAAGCTTGTCAACAGAGTGGCTTCACACAGGAGTCATACAGAGCTAAATGTGAAGTTGAGATTCATAACTTGATTCGATTTTTCATCAGGAAAGTGATATTCTTGAACGGCTGATTGAATTATTTATCTGGCACGATTTCCAAGGATAATACGGCTATATTTATTGTTGCTGGCAGGCCGTACCATAGCTGAAAGGACGTCTTTCTTCCTCTGGATAAAACGCCTTGCCTTTCTGCATTTTGACTTCTCCAGATTAGGTGCCTAGAACTCTGGAGCATTTTGCACTATTCTCGAGGCTGGAGACTTAGGGATTTGAAGTTGGTCGTACTGTACTTCTTCATTCTGGCGGCTGCAAATAACCAGGTTTTCCTTGAATAAAAGTGTTGCCTTTTTCTTGCATGTTCGTATTTCTTCATTGTATGTGTCTAGAAGGTTAATAAAAACATTCGCCATCCTTTGGGAAGCTATTTGATGCATCATTTATTATCTATGAATTTATTATGAGTCTTATAGCATTTTATCTCAAAAATCGCACCATTCTACTTTCCTGCAAAAACTTCAAAAAAATCAAAAAACAACGAAAACAAACAAAAACCTTGCATTCTCAGTCTGTGGTTGGGTTGAGAGACACCTGGTCTCTTACAGCCAAAAGTAATAATATATCAAAATGATAGCTTAATTGATTATTTTAATTAAATAAAGTGGAGATATTAGATTAATTATTTATAAAGTTATTCTAATAAATAATATCTTAAGGATGACTTTATGTTTAATTGATTTAATAAAGTGACTAAATAAAATAGTAAATCATAAAGTCACTTAAGTGAATAAAATAATATTTTATTCTAGAAGTTTCTTGGACACTTGATGAGAATTCTTTATAAGGAGCTTTTTGTCTTTGCATTTGGGCATCTTGGTTGTTGACATCTTTTCTACTACATTGGTGAGCTTGAATGCTTAGCAATCTGCCTGAGGGTTTGAAGACTCTAAGGTACCGGTTTCGGTTGTGCAACACCAACCCTATTTGGAATTGTGAGAAATCCATCCAGGGTTTCTATTTGTGCTTGCATTGGAGAGTTTCCGGTTTAGTTTGTGAAATACCAAACCTAGCTGGTCGATTTGGAGGAGATATTCCAATCTTCTCAACTTGAGCAAATTTAGTGCCCAAGGGCCAAACTTGTGAAGGATAATTGAAGGATTGCATTGGAGAATATTTTGGCATCAATTTGAAGCTTATTTCAGTTTGGAGTTGGGACGATTTTTGCTTGGGAAATATTCTGATTTTATTGGTGAATCATGGGTTCCATCATCAGCAATTGTGAAGGGTTATTGTTGCAAATACAAGGTTCGATCTTCCTTCTTAGTATTCAGATTTTTGCATGTACAGTCCACATCTTGCATCGATTTCAAGTGGGTATTGGAGCGCTGCATATTAGGGGTCTAGGTGCTGATATTGAGAGTTGTTTGAAGACAATACAAGCTGCTACGATTTTATACTTGAAGCAGCAAGTTCAGAACAGGGGCGGCACAACTAAGGGTTCGATTGTCTTGGTGAAGGCTCATAAAATTGCAGCCAAGTCTTCTACTTAACTACCAGTTCTCATCAACCAATATCACAGGTTCATTTATCACATTTTGTGCATGATTATATGAGACTGATAGGTTCCTGCCATTGATAAGTTGTCGTTGCATGTCATTGGAGACTTGCAAGCCAAGAGTCTTGGCAAATTTATGTAAACAGTTGTACTCAGCTTGCATTAAATAATAAGGAGAAGGAGTTGCATTGTTGATCTTTTATGTTTGTCAATACTTTGCATAACAAGTGTTTGACTTATTACCTTTTTGCTGTAGCTTTGATTTGCACAAGAAATTTTGCATGTCAACTGTTTGACATAATGACTGAAGACTGTAGCTTACTATTTGCATGACTAGTTTGCATAATAAGTGTTTGACATAATGCTCATTGTTGTAGTTGCATTTTTTCATAAAGACTGCAGTCATTAAGTTGCTTGCCAAGTGTTCGCATTAATGTCCCTTGGTTGTAGATGCATATCAACTAACTCTTTGCATTACATATATATTGCATTACATCTTAAATACATTTCAGTCTTTGGCACATGTTCAGTTGAGTCCATTGAATGCATAAAATCATTACTTACATTACAAAATACCGAAAAGAACCTCAATCAGCATGTAATGTCCCATACCTAGCCTTGCTCTTGAATTTGCTTGTTTGCCCCAGAATTCGATTGTTGATTAGATTTAGGGTTTCTTCTTTCAAAAAGGAATGTGTTTTTCAAATGAAATAATCCTAGATTGAAATCTGCATTCACCAATTTAACAACATTTCCACATACACATATATCTGTTAGCAATAATATCTTGATATCCAAAATATATTCATAATCATAAAGCAATAATGAAAACATAAGAGGAGTGCCATAGGTGGATCTGCCCTGAAGCCCTCATGTAAACTCAAGAGGTTGTCCATCACAATCCTTCTTGCCTAGGGGCTTAGTACCTACATACTCCACTCATGGCAACACCTCGGAAGACACTCGTCCTATTAGGGGAGAGGAACCATAGAGTCCAAGTGGCCTAAGGCCTACCACCTTCTCTTGCCCAATCCCGTATCTTGGGCCTAAGGGGCAGAGACCTAGGTGGGACCCCCATCTTTCTATAACCCAATCCCTAGTCAAGGGCCTAAGGGGCTGCAAAGCCCAATCCCTTGTTAAGGGCCTAAGGGGCTGCAAAGCCCAATCCCTTGTCTAGGGCCTAAGGGGCTGAAAGTGGGGTTTTTAGGCAATCCACTTCACCCATGTTTCACCTATCCTAATAGGTTTACAAGCACATAGCAGACAATCTTTACACAATCAAATAAAAATGCCCTTATTATAGTTTCATCTATATTCATTATGCATTATGAGTATAAGCATGAGCATATAACCAAATGAGATGTATTTAAGGAAATGTATCAACTATAGACAAGTAGGTGTAGCCAATTAATATATTCATGTCCATTCTTATGATCTTATTTTCTAATCATAATAATGCAGTTTATCGAATATAAGATTCAGCATCAAATAAATCTAAATGTAGTCCTATGAGTGGATTCCTTAAATTATTATCCTATGTGTTATCCCCTAATAGTGTATCCAAAGAGGCTCATTATAATGCAATTAATGAGTCTAGCAACTATTAAATACATTTCATTTATCATTTGATTCTTTAAGTCCATATTAATATCATTTCATCATGATAACACTAAGAAAGCATTACACCAATCATTAGATTAGCTATGTCAATTTCTTATATCCCAAAATATGCTAAATATTATTACTAAGTGAGTACATCACCTGAGTTGTCGTATCTCTCCATGTTTTTTGATTCCTTACTCGCCTCCTTCAACCTTATGAGGACAATTCTACTTTTATATTAAATTGTCATCATTACTTATAAGGCTTAATAATAAGTATCATTATTGTATAATCATAAATTATGTGTGTGTATATATATATATATATATAATCTTTAGAATACCCATCTTGACCTGAATATGCATATCATATATATATATATATATATAATTCAATATAATCTGAAATGATAGAGTAACTAGATTATTTAATACACTCTAAAACGTAACACATTACTTACCCTTTCCTTTTATCTTCCCAATTTTCTAATCGATCTGCTTGTATGTTCTTTATTTTACTTATTTTATTTGTCTTGTTTCCTTTTCTTTACTCCCATCGATGATCTTAGATAATTATTAGAGACTGGGTTTTAATGTTTTGCTGATTGTAATATTCTTGTAATATTCTCCTCCTTTCCCCTTGTCTTACCTTATCTTATATCTTCCACTTTGGAGAGGAGATGCCTTTTCAAGGTGGAGTCGTGCCTTCTTGTTTAGATCGCTGCCTTCCTTCATGACTTAATCGCTGCCTTATGTTTGCAGCTATTAGCATACTTTATATATTTTAAATGTTTCTTGTTTATTATATTTTGATTTGATTGTAACATATTCAAATATATATATAAATATAAATATATATATATATATATATATATATATAAAATTAGGATTATAATAATATTAAATTTAGACATTTATTTTTAATGGTTATTTATTTTAATATTGATTTTATATACTCTATTTAATATTTATTATATTATACTGATTATAATAATATTTAAATTTGTATTTATATTTGCCATTTGTTTATTTAGTCACATATTTCAGTACTATTTCTTTTATGATTTCTTTATTATTATTATAGTAATTACTAAACAATATATGTTCGTTTAATGACATGTATATTATAATATCTATTATATTTATAATCATAATTGTAATATTATTTTGGTAATCATAATTATAATGAGATTGCTAATATTTATATTTTGGTATTACAACATTAAATTTAATACTTATAATTATGATAAAATAGTTAATGTCTTTGACATGTATTTTGTTTATCTCGTTTTCTATGCTTCGTATTGCAATGCTACTAATTCGGGGGACATGACACAGCAAGTACAGATTTTGCTTGGCAAGTGTTTGACAAAATTCCCAGGGTTCAAATCAGCAAGTTTACATCAAATTTAGCAAGGGACATGACAGTGGTATCAGAGCCAAAGTTCTTGCCAGCCCGTTGGGTAATCAAATTTGTTATCATCTATTTCAGTTGGACACCATGTTTTCCAAAGAGGATATTAAAAAGTTGAATGCCATGATTTAAGAATTAAGACAGAGTCAGGAAAGGATGGATAAATTGGCTTCACAACCAGGATTCACACAGTATATGGCATCCATTTTTAAAGGGTCTACATCGCAAGACCAAAAGAGGGAGCAGCATGATGTATCTACAAGTGAAACATCTAAGAGTCTTTATGATGAATTTTCAGTAGTTAGTGACCAGCATACAGCTGATCCTAAGGAGAGCAGAATGGATAAAGATGTTGAGCACATGACACTTCATGATGACTTTAAGATTGAAGAACACGTGATGGCTCAAGACGAACCAGCTACATTAGAGCAGCTACATGAAGACAAAAAGGGGGACGGGAAAGTTGATTATTTACTTAGTGGAGCAGCCACTAGTGTTTTGGCTACACATGATGAAGAAGACACTATACAATGGCATGATATCATTACTGATTTGTTTGAAGACAACAACATTATGACCCATCATTCTCATGAGATAGGAGCTTTTGATTATGAGAAAGTCAATGATATGTTATCACCCATTGATGGCAGCCCTACACCAATTGATAGACATGAAGATATCAAGCATAAGAGGACTTTGGTGTGCTCTTATGATAGATCGGTCAATTCCAACCAGGTTCTGGTGTGCTCTTGTAATGGATTTATTTATTTCAGTTATATCTTCATGGATTTCTCTGTCAATTTCCTTTAGTCTTCATCGTCTATTTTCTTTCTCCTATAGCCTGAGTGATCGTCGAACCTTCTCTTCCTAAGTTTCTTGCTCGATTGGTACTCAATTCTTGTCTTTGTTAGGCTGTACGGGCATTAAAAGGATGTTCATGCAATCATTGGTTGTCGGGAGTACGTCTCCAGCTGGTATCCCGTTCTTCCTCTTCTCGCTTGGTTCTCTCCTTGTACCGCTGCAGTATTTGTTGCCTCCAGTGTTCCTAGTCACTCTCCACCCGAAGATCCTGCAAGATAATGAAGTGGCAGGCCAGCAATCTTGGCAAATGGTTGAGGAGATGGTCAATCTCGTCATTCACTTGCAGTCTGTCCTAGATGACTTCTTGAGGGATCTCTCGCCTAAGAGCTTCCCCCCGTACGGGATCCCTTAGCGATATATCCCAGAGGTTCACCAAATCCTATGTCAAATCATCTTCCCGTTCTTCGTTCGCTTACACAGGCTCTTCCGCCAATCAACCCATTACAACGCCATGTTGCTACTGGGTGATTTCCTATGTACGCTTAGGCAACGACACCAAATGTTTACTCACGGAATGAATTCCACATATACAAGGAGTAAATGAGAGTAACTTACAAAACATAACACCGTACTAGGATATAATGCATGAAATCATCACAGCTGTCTTTATTTATCGGACATATCCCAGTACAGGTATATTGTGAACAATCATAGCAACAGTAAAATCTATTAACTATATGACTCTCAATACATATAGTGCGCGGACGGTGGTTGAAGGACCAACTGTCGCATCGTTTCATTACATTAATTATTCTCTCAAGAACTAATTCCTAAACCACTAACTACTACGACAACAAGACAAGACAAATACATAAAATATTAAACTGTCTTATTTCTTTATTCCCAGCCGACTAATTACATTTCAGCCAGCTACACAGATAAAGACAAAGTTCCGTCAGATTTCCCTTGAGAATGGAATGAGAGCCGTATAAAGAATTGGGCGATACTGAGTTAAGCGGGCAGATTGCAAAATCGTGTCTTCCCAAGTTAGATGTTGAATAAGTATATTTATAATTTCAGATGGTGAATGCTGTAGTAATTCTCTAGCCCCATATTGTAATGCTCCTATTATATCTCAAATTCTGAATATATGATAAATCAGATTCTTGATGAAGTTATCACATGTATTGTCTATATACTTTTGCAATGTTTCTAAATATAGAAGAGTGGTTGTGAGAGTGTATTGAGGTCCCAATAGAAAACTTGCAAGCATTAAATTATTTTAATTTGCATATAAGAAGACAAGACAATTCAGACCAACTCATGCAACAATTTGGCACCATGTTTGCATTGTCAAATTGAGAAAGATGTCGATAAAAATCTTGGTCAAAAAGGGGTACGGGATATCTCAGCTGACTTTCAGTAGACTACAATTCTTGACTGCAAATATCATGTATATTTTTACAATTCTGCGGCTGGATGATACAAAACAAATATTAAAGTCTGAATTGCATGTTCTTGTTTTCATTGTAAGAGCTTTGTTGGCATGTATGGTACATATTGTGTGTTTTTCGTCTCATTTGCATCTCAATTCTACTTTATACATTCTTATATAAAGACATAGTTGCTTCTTCTTCTCTTGTGGACGATCAGATATCAAGATGTGAGGACCAGTGGATGCTGAATGAATGTCTGCTGATGTTGGGCTGTGATAATGACTTAACAAGGGTGTATGTGCTTGGCTTGATGGAGATAGAGATGATTGCTTTTGTTTCCATGAAGGTGGTGAATATTTCAAAAATGCCCTAGAAAACCAATTAGTGTGTACCTCTGTTTCCAAATATTTCACCTGAGAATTCAAAGAGAAATCAAGACCAAAACACTAAGCTAGAAGCTATACAGTCAGTCTCCCAATACAGCAATTTGGGCACAAAGAGAAAACAGAAGAAAAAACAAAAGACAATAATGAAAGGTGCTTTGTCCTTTGAAAGATTTGATCACTTGTCTCTTGCATTCCACAAAAATTGAAGGAAACAGACTTATATGGAACAAAAGATAACTATAGCAAAAATTTAGATAATTGCAATTTAGGGGTCACAATTTTAAATCCATATAATTCCAAAATTATTCATAAACTGGGATGACTTGAGATCTCCTATGTTAGTGTAAGTTCATCTCTAATACCAAATACAAAACAATCAAATTAAATATTGATGTTTTAAAATCAAAGAGACTTATAAGGCCACAAACTCTTTTCCATATAAATGCATGGCAAGAAAAATTACAATGGAGCTATCATTTTCCTGAAATACATCAAACATTAAAGAAAAACACCAACCTGATAATCTGGCATCAAGTCCCAATAATCCTCCAACATTTGCTCTAGTGAAGGACAATTTGGTTGTGCATTCATATAACTAAAAAGGTAGGTAGTGCGGTCCAGGGGACCAGAAGCTGCTGGAAATGCCTGCATCACGTTTGATATATGTATGTTATAGCCATTACATCTCTTTATAAGTTCAATATCTTTTTACAAACCTAATAACTGGTTAAATGATTGACATTCAATCAGAAAATAAAAACACTCAACAAATCATTGTGAATTCTACCACATTTGAAGTCAAAGTAAGTTCCGTCTTTATAGTGACAGGTCCACCCCTATGGTTCTGCCTCTACAAACCAATCGTCACATGTCACGGGCAGTCCAAAGATGTCCCCAATAGGCAACAGAAAATGTTGGTTGCATGATTGTACCAATGGTTGTGCAAGCATCAGTGGCAATCCTGCCTTACAAACCATTTTGTTTTGTTTTAATAATTTGTGTAAAACCCCTTTATAGGTATTTTACTCTAATTTTCTCATTTTCTGCTCCTCTACTCCTTCCCTCTGCATCTTTTAAGGAACATAGCCTGCAATCTATCTTAAGTGTTTACTTTTCCTAGTGATGGATCATGGAGTGCGATCTGAAATGTTGATGCTAAAAATCAACACATGGTTACATCTAGAAGCACTCTCTCAATATCACAAACTATGGAAATATCATGTCTCACCAAGTAGTGGCATGCCAAAATCTAACAACACAATAATAAATGACTGCAAGACAATGTCTCTTTAAACTCCTAAAAGATGTGGGCCCTTTGGTGCAAAGAGGGTACCTCCAGTCTTTGTTTAATTAAGAGACACAGCCCAATTGTAAAAGCATGTAAATTCAGTTGTTTGTAAGCAGAAGAGGTTTAAGAAGCAGCAGAAAAATAAGAGAACTGTCACAGTTAATGATATCAAATTTCCACAATCCATATTGTAGTTCTGTATTGTTTCTGGATCCGGTGTAGAAAGTTTTTAGCATCATAACAACTGTCACACAATTGAATCCAGAAACAATACATAACAACTGTTATAATGTTGAATTGTAGCAAGAACACTTCAATTGTTCTATTTTTTAAATTACCCAAGTTGAAGGGACAAAGGCTAGTGATCAGTTGACTCTACAAAACTAGTCTTTCCCATAGTGGTTTTTAGAGTTTTAAAAAGATATTGTGGAAGGCTCTTGTTTGATTTTCTTTTATTATTGTTCATGTTTCATTTCTAACAAAAAAATTACACAAATTCAAGCATAATTGCATTCCATTCAGTGCTACTGATTTTTTTTTTCATTAGCAAGTAGAAGTGGGTCTTTGACAACAATCAAAAGATAAACATTAAAGGCTTGCATACATCAAAGAAAAAACATAATCCACAAAAAGAACACAAGGGACAAAGTTGAAAAGCATCAACAGAAAAACAAATAAATAGTAAACCAACAACGCAAGAACAACAAGAACCACCAAATATACGACCATGAAGAGGAAAGATCCTTCAACGATTCTTCCACATTCCACTCCTCCCTTAGGAACTTCAGATGATCCTTCATCACTCATTGTCCAAATCAACAGCAATACTCTCCTCCTGCCTTATTTGACTCCTTGTCCTTTTATTAGGGCCTAATT
This sequence comes from Sequoia sempervirens, assembly GCA_007258455.2. Lineage (NCBI taxonomy): Eukaryota > Viridiplantae > Streptophyta > Pinopsida > Cupressales > Cupressaceae > Sequoia > Sequoia sempervirens. The sequence goes on from VDFB02321518.1 coordinate 47,146, forward strand.
TAGAACTTCTCATTTCCTAGAGCATAGTTATGCTAGCAATAGAGTTTCGTGGTATCTCCCTTTGCAGTATTACTTTCTTTTGAAGAGGTTTCTTTGTGGTGCTAGAGGTGGTGTCTTGTGCTGAAATTTCTCTTAGGATTTGAAGTCTCCAAAGTTAGAGCTCAATGACCTCCGATAATGATGGCAGATCAAATGCCTTAACTCAACCTCTAAGAGGTTTGGTCAAACCCTCCAAGAAAAGCACTATGAGTCTCCTCACTACGACATTTGGAACCATCACTAACAATCTCTAAAATTCCTCCACATAATTATGTTGTCCCTAATTTTTAACTTTTTAAAAATTGGGATAACCTATCAAAATTTTGAATAAAATTGAATATTTTCTCTCCTAAGGCACGTTTTACGAGGTGCAGAGGTTGAAAATTTTCAGTTTTAGATCCATGGTCCCCTTGGACATCCTTTTTCATTCACTCTTGATCGTTTTCATGAGTTTCTAGGGCATCACTACAAGTAGGGGATTTGGTTTCTAATTGCAAGTCACTAATAGGAACTTTTTACCTCTATTGCAAATGATAATGTTTTTAAATTTTCATTTTAAGTCAGTTGTAGGAACTTTTTGTGTAACTTACAGGTGTAGGAACTTTTAGTTCACTTTACAAGTTACTTTTTAAAAAGTCACTTGCAATATGTTCTTAAAAGTCCGATTTCACTTAAGTTCACTTGCAATAAGCTCTTAAAGGTCCGATTTGAGTTATTTATCATAAAGTGAACTTGTTTTTTACTACAAAAACCCCAATTTGAGTCTTTTAATGAAAATAAGCTTGCAATGAGTCTTTAAAAGTCCAATTTAAATGTTTTAACTTAAAGTAACTTGTAAAATGCTTGGAAAAGTCCGATTTTGCAAAGGGGGTCGATTTGTTTACTTGCTCTGAGTCATGAAAAACCCGACGCCATTGATGGAGAAGATTGTTTGTGTTTGAGTTTGCTTCTTCTCCTCTTTTCATGGTGGTTTCATAAATGTTTGGCTGTAATAAAAGACTCCCAGCTGTGCTAAATCAAGTAATCTTCTTTGGCTGAGTTTGTGCAAGTCGCCTAGGGTTTTCCTTCATCATTCTGGCTTGCAAACTCTTGTTGTAGGTATGTTTTTCTTTATTTTTTTTATTCCTTTTTATTTTAATGTTTTTGCATTATAATCTCTTGCTTTTTGGGTCGCCATTCTTGGAAGATGAGTTTGAATGTTTTACAAAGAAATGTTTTTTGCTGAAAACTCGTTTTTCATTCATACGCCCTTTATTCATAATGATGTTTTTCTCCCTTTTTCATTCGCCTTTCTATGAAAGTTGAGATGGTATAAAAGAAACGCATTTTCTCAACTTCATAATGATGTCTTTCTCTCATCCATTCACCTATTTCGCCCTTCATTCATCTTTCATTTATAAGTTTTTAGGTTGAACGCGCATTTTCACTCGCCTTCCATTTATAAAAACATCATTTCCATTTCATACAAAGCATCCTTGCTGGAGAACGCATTTTTCTTTCATCTTCGCCATCATTTTTCATTCCATACTTCATTCCATTCGTCTTCCATTTCATCTTCATTCACCTCATTTATCTTCATCATCATTTATTATTTTCTGCAAAAATGATATCTTGAAATAAATCGGGTTTTCATAGCATCATTGCAAGTAGGAGATTTTAATTGAAATTACAAGTTGATATAATAACTTGTAATTACCTTTCACATTTCCTACCTTGCACTCTATTCACTTGTAATATGTTTGAAAAATCCCGATTATACACTTTGCAGCCAGCTTCCAAAAACCCGAAATGCTTCACAAGTGCCTAAAAGTCGGACTTTTTGGACTTGACTGCAAGTACAAGTTAAAAGTTTTGACTTGCATTTTTCAAAGATGTAAACCAAGTTTTCCATTTTCCATGAAAAGCATGTCACTTTCAATTGCAATCAGCCTTTCAAGATGTAATGTCCCCTTTTTAGTGTAAGCACTTAACCCCGAATCTTGTATTCAAAGTGTTTCTCAAAGAGACATTAGAAATATTAGAGGTCAATAAATTTTGGTAATAACATCTAATAAGATCAAAGATGATACCAATAATTCATTCTTATCAAAGGATCATTCTTTTCCTTCACTATGAATGATTCTTCTATAATACATTTCATAAGTATATTAGGGTAAATATCAAGATCTCTCAAGATCACATACATAGAATCATTCTATCTATCATCATAGTGAATGATTTAGAGTCATTACTACTTATAAGGCTCACTAATTACTACAAGCACCATTATTGGATAGTTGGGAATCATATAATATACATATGTATATGCCTAAATATATACTCACCAATTGTTATTTGTCACTCTAATTCTCACATACTTATTCAGCCTAATATATATATTCAAATATATTCATACATCCTAATGTACTTAATATATTTATCAAATATCAACTATTAGTATCTATCTTTTATTAATATAAGCTTGAAATCATAATCTAGTTCTTAGAGTCATGAATTAATCATTATCACATAATTGAATATGATACACAAATATATGTATAACTATCAATTACCATAAAATATATTTATTAACATATGAATTGCATATACAGGAAATATATTATATTTAACATATTTGTATTCGTCATATATATTTTAAATACTATATGACAAATACCAACCTTTACTACACTCTTTAATTTATTCATTTAGTATCATTTATTTATTCTTGATTAATTTTCAACATAAATAATAATTATTTAATTTATAACAGAAATTACCTTTCTGTCTGGATGGGTCTGCAGATACCCCTTTCTCTCTTCCACCGTACTCCCTCCTCTTTCCTATGTTCCCTTTTTTCTTATATGCTTTAATCTCCCACTCTCTCCTCCTCAGGCCGCTGGTTGTCTTTGCCTAAATTCCGCTTAATCTCTCAGAATATGTGATTTCCAAAGGGTATCCTTTTCTGTTGCTCCCGTGATTTATTTTTCTCCTTCATTCGTTGATGTCCCTCACCATCTTACTTCCTCTTACTTTATATCCTTTTCTCAATGAGAAAAGATGCGCTTCTTTAAGGAAGGTTGTGTTCTTTCATTTTGGAGGGACGTGACTTGCTGCTTATGATTAATCACTCAGCTTTGTATTTGATGACTATTATTTATATTGTTTTTAGGTGTTTATTTTAATATGCTTATATTTATATTTTATTCAATATTTATACTTATATTTATTTTGATATATTTATAGTATCATTATAATAAATATTTATAATTGTTAATATTTATATATTAATATTATCTTTGTAATTAAATTGCATATATATATATATACATATATATGTTTTGTTACTTATTTATTTATTTGAGACATAGTTATTATTTTGATATTTGGTTTATTTATTTTTTGTCTCAATATTTCATATCGGTTTTTACAATTCCGGGGACATGACACAAGATCCAAAATGGGTTATAATCCTCATCTTCTACCCTCATACAGCAAGAACACCACTCTGAGTTTGAGTCTTTGCCATGTCTTCACATGTTGATGATGATGATGTCTTAACTCTATGGAATTTTCATCGCAGTCTTGCAGATTCTTGTTCAATGATAGAGGAACCAGCTTCTCCAACAAATAAAAAAATGAAATACAAGTATGACAAATATCAAAATGAGATTTGTCCATCTCATGTAGTCTCAAACATTGAAGAAATCAAGGATACTGAGATTGGGCATGTTGATATGCCTGAGTTTCTTGAGAGAGCTGAGAAATCGACTTCACATGATATGCAGTCATTGCTGAGAAGTCATATCCATTTGGTTTCCTCTTTTCCTGTTGCTTCCTTAGAGCCAGAGTTTGTCCTTACATGTGCAGCTCACTTTGATAGAAAATCCAGAACTATCAGAGATGATGATGGTAACGTGGTCATTAGGCTTGATCCAGAAACCATTAATAGAATTTTCAAAGTTCCTGATGCGCCTATGTATTCAAACATCTCAATAAAGAGTGCTCTTGATCACTATGAGCAAAAGAAAGCAGATTGCGTGAGACATATCAACACTAAATGGCTTCTAAAGCCTCGAACTTGTTTGTCTCAGTGGCCCAAGCTATACCGGTCTGAGTTCAAGGAAGAGATTAATGATATAATCATACTTCTGAGCAGAATAATGGGGTTAAAATTCTCTAATGTTTTTAAGAAGTGGATGTACAAATTCATAGTGGTGATAAGAAAGGCACAGCATCCAATCTTTTGGGGTGAGGTAATCAGTGATAGTTTATGTGAGCAACTTGCACAAGTTTCGTTCCTACTACACTCACATTCTACATGAACTCCTATTTGGTCTACATAGCAGCTTCATTGAGGAAGTTTCCAGGCCTTTCTACCAAAGGTGATAGATCCTTAGTACCGGTATGGGAGTATTATGATCAGCTGACTCTAAGGTTAAGCCGAGTGCATTATAGGAGAGTCCAAGATGCTTTCTTTGGTCATTTCATGTGTTTATTTGACAAAGCATTAGAGAACAATAGAGTATCTGAGGCTGCTTGGAAGAAGGTGAATGAATATGGTTGTCTGTTTTTTCAATTTCCCACTTTCACTTACATGAGAGTTGGCTGTTTTGAAGATCAGCCCTACATGCTTCCAAGATATCCGACAGACAAAATCATTTTGATGGAGCTTGCAAGGCAGTTGATGACAGTACATGCACAACAGGCTACACAACATAAAGCTGGGGTAAGCATCTCTTCACATAATCCATTGCAGATTGAGAGATACTCTCTGACAACTACCTCAAAGGCAAAGGCAATGGAAGCTGGAATTCAAGAGATTAAATTGAAAAGGTTCAAGGCAAGAGTGGATTTTGACTACAGGAGAATGAAAGATAAGATAAAAAGAGCTTTCACACATGTGCATCGCATTGAAGATATTTGGGTGGATCTTCGAACAGAGAAGGGCATCCGTAGGATGGATTACTGCAAGCTCACAATTGAACAAATTGTTGATCTTAATCTGACCTTGGTCCCAGAAGGAGTGATTGATGGTGGACAGATTTTAGATCCAGAGTACGAGGAACAAAGGGTTGTTGACGCTTCTATTCCAGCAATACAATGGTTTCAAAAGGAATCCAGTTCTATCTTTGACAGATTCCAATCAGTTTTGGCAAATACTAATTCTTGGCTTAAGAGTATAGGTGTCAAAGCCATAAAAATCAAAGTTAGTGATGATGATGATTCAGCTGGACCTGTTGGATTGAAGTCAGAAGTTAGAGATAAATCTAAAGAAGGAGCGTCCTCTTCAAGAACCAAAATCAAGTTAAAGGTCAGCCGAGCTGTAGAAAAACCTATGGAGAAAACAACACTGAAAGGGAAGGAGGTTAAAGAAACATAGATCCAAATCATTGATCAACAAGAAAGAGATATTCTTGAATCTCCTGCTATTCTAAATATCAAGTCTCCTCATATTGATGCTGCACCAGTGTCTGTATTATCTCCTATGTCTCAAATTGATAGTGATGTTGATTCTTTCTCAACGGTGTTTGTTTCTTCTATTGCACCTACGGAAGTTGCTCATCATACTTCAGCTACATCAGCATTGAACACATCTATGGATAGCTTGCATGATAGTTTGGAGAATGTCTTAGATGCTAATCCGATGTATCCCATAATATCATAAATGACACTTCCAGAAATAGATACATCTGCAGCAAATTTTGATAATTTTATGAATAATGCTGGTCATAATTTGACATCTAAGCAAGCTCTTGTCACTATTCAAATTGAGGCCTCTCCTAGGATGACAACTGTGGTACAAAATGAATCTATTTCTACACAAACCATAGTTGTTGTTTCAGATATAGGTACATTGGATCTTCCTCCATGGTTAAGTTCAATCACTCTAAAGAGGAAGAAACAGGCGATCTCTCCTGATGTGTTTGATTTCCAGCAATTAAGAAAGTCCAAGCCAAAGCCTGCAAAGAAAGCTAAAACAGTCTCACGAGTGGTTGTAGACAGCAAAAAGATTAAATATGCAGAAGTAGCAGAGCCTCTTACAGACAAGCCACAAGAAGAGATGCAAGTATCTGACTATAAGTTCACCAATGTAGAATTGGGTAAACAAACGCATGTCAATATGATGCAAGATGCCCAAAGTTCTATGACAGTCTTAGCACAAAGTTATGATGAACTCTTGGCCAAGAAAGAAAAGTTGAAAGAGGAGAATGCACAGCTTGTTTCAATTATTCAAAAGATTACTAAATCTTCAGAAATGATTGATTCATTATCTTCCTCTATTTCTAAAGAGTCCATAAAACAAGTTGAGAAAGCAGGACAAAAGGCAAGAGCAGTTGATTCTTGGATTGATCAGCTGATAAATCAGAGTGTTCAAGTGGTGAAAAAGGTTCACAATGTGCTGGTTAATACAAAGATAGCAAAGCTCAAATTGCACCAAACTTCTGACACTTTCAAACAAATCTTGGAATCCATGGAAAATGACTTAAAAAATTGGTAAGCTTTAAATGAAGTACAGTTAGAAATCTTATGTGCAAATGAAATAATACCAAACAGGGAAATGTACATTGAGACTGAAGAGCTCTTGTTGAATAAGACATTGGCGTTCAAAGAGCTAATTTCATATATACAAGCTGCTCAAGAGATGATGGTTGAAGCAGAGCAGGATATCATTTCGAGTTTTGAAAAGGAATCTTGCAAGATAGAAAATCAAAATGGTGAAGTGCTCCCTAAGGATGCTATACTTTCAACATTGACAGCAAAGTTTCATCAAGAGCTTGAAGCTGAAACCTTCACGGTGAAATCCATCAATAGACTTGTAGATCATCACGCATTTCTTGATAAGATGCAAATTACATGAGAAGAACACAGATTGTCAACCATAAGATGTTATGACACCATCATCAAAACAATTGCTATTGCCAAGAACACTCGAGGGCCAAATCCTGATGAACTGCAAAAATCCATACACAAGTTTCAATGTTTCAAGGATGGCAATTGAAATAATTGAAATGTTATTTGATTTTCAGTTTTGTTTCCTTTTTGACAAATTACATGTAAAGTCAGAAATTGTAATGACAAGTATTCATGCTACTCGCATTATTGAAGAGTGTAATTACGTGTAATCAAATTACAAGTCAAAATAAATTATGACTGTAATTTGGAATAAGTCAATTGCAAGTAGTTGGTGGTTGAGAGAATTTCTCAAGTTAGTTGAGATCCTCCCACCTTTTTCTCAAGGCTTCTCTCCTCTAAATACTTGAGGGGGTCTTTTGTAATCTTTATCTTTTTGGCAATAGAGAGAACTCTGCAAAAATTTACAGCAAAGAGACTTTGTGCTTTGTGTATGTAAACCTAATTTTCAAGCAATACAAGGAAGGGATATAAGATTTCAAACTGTGTTGAATCTTATTGCATATTATTACTGTGTTCTTATGTCATGGTAGTATATTTTTCTGAGTTTTTCTTGAGAAATTGTGGAGTTGTTGTGGAAAGACTTTGGTTTGATTGCTTGCAGTCTTTGTGCTGCAAATTTGAAAGACTGAATTAGAGATAGGTGAATTCATAACAAGAGATATAATACAAGACTTTGTGCTTATATTATATTTCTCGTTTACAGCTTAGAAGTGCATCTAAATAAAGACTTTGTGCTTTATTTTGCTGCTCAGTTTTATACTATTGGTTAACGGAAGTCATATCTCAAAAGGTTGATAGGAAGATAAACTGTGAAAACTTTGTGTTTCAAGTGGTATCTACCCGTCCCGGGAAGCAACGGAAGACTTTGTGCTTTCAGGAAACTTTTCTTCTTTAAAAATACAATAAAGCTTGCTCTCTATTGAACTATTGTGAAATAGTTAAATAGCAAAAGTTTTCCCTTTACTATTCTGAATTTTCTTTTTTGAAAGGAGGAAAGATTAAACATCTATTCTGAAAAAAGACAATAGGATGAGTAACACCATGAATTATAGCATAGAATTACTATAGTCTACCATTTTCGCAGCAAATAGAATAGTAAATCCGAGGGGGAGCCTCCCCTCATACAAATAGGAGAGATTATTCTCACACACTGTGGCTGAAACCACCATTTTGCCAAACCTCACAAGTTTGCAAAATTTTCAACCAACAAATTATACACCATACCACTGTCTCAATTGAGCCAACATTCTATAGTAAATCTTTGAATCCTTATTAAAGTTATCAATCAATCTTTGTCTAAAATCCTCATAAGTGCTAACCAAATTGTGTCCTTGAGTGACCAATCCATGATACCACCACTTATGTACTTTGTCATCTAAATGGAGTGTAGCAAATTTGATATCCTCCTCCTCATTCATAGGATTCAATTAAAAATATGTATCAAGTTTCTAAATACAAGCACATGTGATACCTCTATTTGAGCCATCAAAGTAGGAATAGATAGCTTACCCAATCTATTTTGTAGTTCCTTGTGAGGCCGATGTATATTTTTCATCTTTTCACTTTTCTTTCTATGCCTCATCTTCAAATTTCTATGTTACCAATTCACCCAAGGAGGTCCCCCAGTCCTGATCCAATCCGAACCGGGTTCAGGGTCCGAGTCCGGTCCCCTATGGGTTCAGAAAGGGTCCGGCCCACAAACTGTGGGTCCAGTCCTACAGAACCTAAGCAGACCTGAGCCAACTTTGGGCCGTTCACGCACCCAAGCGACATTTTAATTTTTTTGACTTTTTTTTAACTTAAAAAGCCTAATTCGCCCCCCAATCTATAATGTTCCCATTACAAATAAGTATTAATCTCAATTCTTTAGTATTAAACTTGAAAAGTATTTCATTCAGTTCTATTCAAATTATTTACTTAAAGTAAACTATATATAGAAAGATATCTATATATACATAAATATCTATAAATATATGTATTATCCTTAGAACATCGATTTATACTAATCCGTAAATGAATTGTTTTTTAGCCTTAATCGATCACAGCCAAGCCGTGTCATGAAGAATCGTGTCTATAAGAAAAGACGCAAGAAACACCTCCAGGCCGCTGAAGAGAACAGAAATAGAGTAACGGCGGAAGATGGGAGGCATGGAGAAAGTAACATAGAAGGAACTGCTGCCAGATAACTCGGAGTCATGTGCAAACAAGATTATCACACAAGAGATACGTGGGAAGAGAAAGTCAAGAAAGCAACACCAGTAACAATTCAACGAACTCATTCTCAGCCTACAATCTCCAAGAAAGGACATGACAGGAGGTGTATTCTAGTTATCTCACAAGACCAATTCTAGCAAGTCTTCAATCGGGTTCAATACCACAGGAGACGTCTTCATACCACTCTAGCATTTCTATACAAATCACACGTCAAAGTCTTCTTCACCAATTATAAAGCGAACTCCATATTCCTTAAAGATATATATATATATATACATCATATATCACTACTTAAGCGTATACTGAAGAAAGACCTACGGCTATGTGCATACACTGAAATTGGACATTTTTGTTTCTGAACTACATTCGACACCTCCATACAAGTTTGAGTCATTATATATATATATATATACATATACATATATTGTCTTTATTTATCTTTGAAACAAATAATTAATTAAAAGAGGAACGCCCATCAAGTGTTGGCCATATCTGAATTTAATTGCAAGAACAAAATCATTGCAATACATAATATTTTACTTCTTTCTCAGAATTGACTTTTGATTAATTAAGAGGACATCACACAATCCTAAAATATGAGATAAAACATCTAATAGGCAAAAGCAAACTCATTTTTCATATTGTGAATGAAAAACAATTTTTCTTTTTCTCCATTGTTTAACTTATTTTCTTGCTTGCCATTGCATGGATAGAGTTGAAGATTGATCGTCGAACACTCCAAGCTGGTTGTTGTGTTATTCCTACACATTTACAAGTGTTTGTTTGTTGCCAACAAGATTGTAGAGGAAGATTTCTTCAAAAGAGGTAGTTTTTTTCAAGTTTTTCGTTTCTTTTCTTACTTTTTTTTTAAACAATGAACTCTCTTGTTTTGTTTTGAAGTTTTTGTTTTGTTTTCATTCTTCTAGGTATCTATAACACATGCTTAATTTTTTTAAATAAATTAACCATTAAGTTGTATTTATATATTAATTGTTTTTCTTGTTTTCAAATTTCATTTGTTTCGATTCTGTGAATGTGTTGTTTATTAAACTTGTTGCCTTAGGTATTACAATGGCAACCGTTTCTAGCTCCGAGAGCCAATCTCACTTCAAAACAAACCCAAACACTCCCCTTTGGAAATGTGTTGAAATGGTACAACTTCTAGGTGGTGGAGGTTATGTTTGGATTTGTGGTTATTGTAAAGTTAGATATTCAAGCTCATACAAATGAGTGAAAGGCCATTTGTGCAAGATCCTTGGACTAGGCATCAAATTTTGTCCAAGTGAAGATGGTAAAGGCATTCCAAAAATACAAGTATTGGCATATATTGAAGAGCAAGAAAAAGAAAACCAAGCACTAGGCCATAGATCAAATCATCCTTTGTTAAAGAAAGGATCTCAAGGGATATAGCCCCCTACACCACCTTCTCATTTTCAACCTACACAGTGCCATCCATTTATTTACATTTGTAATGTCCCTTACTTGTCTTGCCCTAGAATTTACTTGTTGATTAGTTTTAGGGTTTCTTCTTTCCAAATGAATGTTCTCCTAATTCAATAACCCTAGATTTGAATTTTGTATTCACCATATTAACAACATATCTATTAGCATTAATATCTAGATATCCCAATTAGACACAATCATAAATGCAGTTAGGCAGACAAAAGAGGAGTGTCGTGGGTAGATCCACCCTAAAGCCTTCAAATAAAGCTCAAGAGGTTGTCCATCATAATCCTTCTTGCCTAGTGGCTTAGTACCTGCATACTCCACTCATGGCAACACCTCAAAAGACACTCGTCCTATCAGGGGAGAGGAACCATAGAGTCCAAGTGGCCTAAGGCCTACCACCTCCTATTACCCAACCCTTGCTTCAGGCCTATGGGGCTAAATCTTAGGTGGGACCCCCACCCCTCCATGACCCAACCCTTGTGTCGGGCCTGTGGGGCAGAATCCTAGGTGCGGTTTTTAGGCAAACCAACTTACTCATGATTCGCCCTTCCTGATAGCTTCACAAGCACATAGCAGACAATCTTTATATAATCATAGAATATGCAGTATTAGTGATTCATTTGTATTCATCCTTTATGCTTTGAGGGAATTTAACATGAGTGTATAACCAAATGAGCTATACCATGCGAATGTATCAAAATGCAAAAGTAAATGTAGCAATATGAATATATCCATGTCAATCTTTATCACATTCTATGCTATCCATGATGTATGAGGCCAATACTAATGTATTCTATAAAAGATCCAGCGTTAGTCAAATCCAAATGCATTCTATTACATTAAAGATCCAGCACTAATCAAATCTAATGCAGTCATAGTTAATACTTAAAACAACCAAGTTCTATTCCCATAATAGTGATGCAATGAGACCCAATCCAAACTGTTAACTTTTATTTGTCTTTCCTAAGTGGTTGAGGAAACGAAATATCACAGAGCCTCCCCTATGACTGATCCAAGGAACTATTGTTCTAATTCTGAAACTTGGGATTGCTAAATATTAATGGCTAAGTGAATTACTTCACTTAAATCAATGTGTCGGGTCTCCTATGGTCGACTTTATTGAATGCTTCTTCTTGTAATGCCCCCTTATGATCAAGCAATCCCGACCTTGTCTCTGTTAGGCCTGCTCTTATTTCATGCGTTCTTCATTGGGTAAGGTAGTGGTGGATACCACCTCTTACTCGGTTGTCTAAGACTCTGCATTTAATATGAAGACTCAATATAACCAACTTTCATCCATCATCACATTTTGTTGATTCTCCTTTGGTAACCTATCTTCTATTCTTACTGTTCTCCCTAATTCTTCATATCATTTCCATCGACTCCTAAGTTACTATGTAAATACCAATATCTCCAATCCTACTTTCTCCCCCTTTGCTCGTCCCTGGCATTTCCCATTTCTATGTTGTGGAGGATCGTGACTTTCAGCCATGTCTTTGTGAAAGGAGATACCTCCTTATGCCGGTGCTGACAGGATGCGTCTTTTAGTTTCTAATTGAAATCGGCAATGGTAGCATTTATTTGTTTAGTCATCGTTAGTTTTTAATCTAATGTATTGGTCTCCCTTTTATTTAAAAAGTATTATTATTATTCATTTAATCGGTCACTTTTCCTTTCCTGAGATAGATGTCACTCTTGTTGCTTCCAAATCCTAAATTTCAAGTCTTTTACTGTCGCTACTCACCACTAAGCTTTTTGTGGCTTCCTTAATTCATATGATGGCATTAAGTTCTCAGATCGATAGCTCCAAGTCAAGCGAAGAGTTATGCCAACGGGCTTTGTTTGGTAGTGAAGGCTTAAGGATGAGTGAATCGCTGATGGAGGATAGCTCAAGCGTTTCGCACATGCAATCTCCTTCCGTTCAGGTCTTAAGGGCGGAGGCGCTGCTCCTGTGTTCACGTTCAAGCATAAGATTTTTTCTTGTAATGTTCCTATATCGAATATCATGTCTCTTTTGCTTCTCTTGTCCATTATAAACATAATCATTTAATACTTATAGTTTGTATTTTAGTTTATTTCCTAACCGTGTTTCTTGATAGCTCATCACTTGCCAATAAGGATGTATTTACTTATTATTCGATGTTTCCTTTTTAATACCTCTATTCTTATTTTTATATTAGTTTCTTTATTATTTTTATTATTATTATAATAATATTAGTTGTTCAATATATATAATTATAATTATAATATAATGATAAAATGGAAGTTACATATATTTATAATGGTATTTAAATTGCCACTATTGTAATTATGATAATTATAATAATACGCTACATCATTAATTTGTATTGTCAATATATATTATTTATTTATTATAATGACTCTAGTATCGAGTATTTGTATCTCAGGAATGGCCATATTATATTTGATTATTCAGTATTGATTTTCTTATGATTATGATAGAAATCACTTAAAAAAATATCTATTGGTTTAGTTTATGACATTTATATTATAATATCCATTATAATTATAATATTTGAATTGTTAATATTTATATTATAGTATTTATTTAGGATATTTAAATTGCTAGTTTGTTCATATTCCATAATTACAATTATAATATTAACCTTTTGGTAATTATAATTGTAATATGATCGATGGTAATTATAATAATATTAAGTCGTAATGATTTGTATCTGTATTTTAAATATTTATTTTATTTACTTGTTTTCCAATATCATTGATTTCAATGTTACTAGTCCGGGGACATGACAACATTCCTAAAGAGCAACCTATGGCCTCTACACATAAGAGATCAAAGGGACTGTTGGAAATGGCATTTCAAATGAGGCTAGAGAGATTGTCGATCAAGACATAACGAGATGTGTCTGTGCGAATGGATTGGCATACAATGTTGTACACTCACCATATTGGAAAAAAATGGTGAAATCTATTAATGAGGCTCCAAAAGGGTATAAGGACCCAGGTTTTGAGAAGATGCGTAGCACCTTATTAGATAAAGAGGTAAAACTTGTAGAGGACTCCTTGAAGCCGATAAGGGATTCATGGATTGAAATATGGGTGACCATCATTTCTGATGGATGGAAAGATGCAAAAAATCGCCCATTGATCAATGTTATTGCAGTGCCCCCTAAAGGGGCAATGTTTTTGACAGCAGTGCATTGTGAAGGAGAGGTGAGGATGGCGCATTTAATGCTAAGATTCTTTGTCAAGCTATTGATGAAGTGGGCCCTCAAAATGTTGTGCAAGTTATAACAAACAATGCAAAAAATTATAGGGCTGCTAGGTTATTGGTTGAGGAGCGATATTGTAATATCCATTGCTAATTCTAATATAAAGTTTCTGATTTCTTGCCCAAGGAATATTGTCAAACAGTTTGCATGAAATGTCTTGTTTGCTGGTCTGAGTTTTCTTGCTTGAAATTTGTGTTGCCAAACTGAATATTAAAGCTATAAAGACTTCTACAATGACTGAAAATAACTTCTAACAGCAATGCAATCTCTTTTTGTATTTTTTAAAATGCATTTACATGAGTTTCTATGGGTAAATAATGCATCTACAGCCTAAAGCATTTTGTCAAACAATTGACATGCATCCTTATACAAAGATCAGAAGACTAATACAATGATTGCAAACTTCCACCAGCTGGTATCTTTATTAAAAATGCAAACCTTCTACTGAAATATGCTAACCAATTTTTTCGAAGGAATAACACAAAATAACCAGCAATAGATGATTGGGTTAGCGTTAGCCTCAAATTAAAATCCGAACTTGAATGGAAGATACTGAACTTGAACAGAAGAAACTGAACTTGAATGGAAGAACTACTCAACGTCAAGAATGTGCACTCAAGATCCCACTGAGGGCGAGGTGCTAACATATGACGGAGTCTAAGAAATTGAAATTATGAACTATTAGGCGGATAACCAGCCATGAGAAAACAATTCCACGCTACCACCAAACAGTGGGGGGAAAAGATTACAAATAAAAGCAATTCATCCGCTGCGGCGGGCATCCACAATGCTGTGGGAATTCACCACTATGAGTGGGTATGAGATATTACAATCAAATTAACCTCACTGGCGGTAAACCATCCAGGGGACTTATGTGAGAAGAAACAGAAAGAAATTGCAGCAAATTAAACTGGAACAGTACTACTGTTTACAGTTTGTACAATGTGGAATAAGCTGCAAATTACATAGGAAATATAGTAATCTTCATACATAAGATTAATAGATGTTTTTCAATGTTATTTTAACTCTCTAACAGCTGCTAATGAATCAGAAATCAGAACTTCAACAATCTGATATAAAAACAGTAAACTGGAAATTTCAATCTGCAACTGTGAGAATCAATGAAATTATCATAACTCACTCAATTCTTCTCCGAATGACGTGAAATGAGTTGCAAATGCACCTTACAAGTCTGGCGCCCAAGTTAGAATCCAGAAACAGCCACCAAAGACTCTAGTTTATTTGGCACGAATCCCAAGACATCACCAAATGGTACGGCCCTTGGAGAAAATCGATTTTTTAATATAAAATCAGCAACTTCAAATTAAATTCTGCTTTTTGGAGGAAGTTGGCGCCTCAAGTCAACAATTTGATTAATCAAATACCCAGAACGAAACAAAAATCACTCCACAAGATATGAACAGAAAACAGCTTCAGCTGTAGCAAAAACCAGGAACTTCAAAACTGTAGAATTCACCAAAATTCTCAACCTTTATTGCTCAATCTGCTAGTCTGATGTGAGAAGCAGCAATGTTCCAACTAGGTGTTGTATTTCAAACACGAAATTGGGAAGGGGCTAGGAGGTAGCATCCTCGAAGCAATAGCAAAATGTCCATAGTCATTTTGACAGCATAACAGTAAGGTAATTGATGGATGAAATGCTGGAGCCAAGACCTTCAATAAATAAGAACTCATCAAGACTCTTCAATCGCCTGAGAAGCAGCTCAAAAGATACAAGAGACTCTTCCACTTCACAAAGACCAGTCAACTTCTCAAGTGGCGTCCCAAAAGGCCTTCAACATTACACTTTATTCAAAACAATAAAAGTGGCGTCCACTTTCAAGATAAGAAATATTTGAATAAAGAATATTTAAACTTTTGATGAGGGCGTACCCTTCATGGCCCCACTTTAAAACAACTTTAAGTTAACTCCTTAGGCCAAGGTGGGGGTCAACAGTGAAATAGAACAAAATGCCATTAATTTAATATTTTTGCCAACTGAAGACCAAGCCAAAATATAACACTGCTCCAACTGCTAAGGATTAAGAATAGACAACTGCAACTGCCACAACTAGCATTTACTAAAAATAGTAAATAATATGAATGCCACAGAAAACCAAGTCCAAGAAACCCTAATTTTCACCTCATCCCAGTCTACGGGTTCCGGAATAGACTGAAGAACTGCAAAGCTGATCACTGATGAGAAGGGGACATTACATCTACATAGGATATAATGTGAATGCCAAGACTCTTGGCTTACAACCAACCCAATGTTTACAATCAAGTCTGAAGTAAAGTGCGCCTATAATCAGCTACCATAAAATGCATCTAAATGTTCATAGAATGGCATACAAATCAAGAGGAACCTGATATTTGAAGTCGCCTATGCTTGTTGGTGAAGAAGCAAGCAATATCTCATAAGAATGAAGCCTCCCAAGCTCAAATCGAACCACCTATGCTGCCACCCCTGTTTCTGATGTAATGGTAGATATAAAATAATATGCAGCCTCTTGGTTGCCGACAAAGCCTCCAACAAAGTCACCTGGACCTCTAATATGAAGCGCCTCCACTCCTAGATGAAATCGATCCAAGATGAAGTGCCTATGATGCAAAATCGTTCTACCTCACACGCTGGTCGCCATGTCTGATAAATAATAGCAGCTGAGAGATTGACTCCCAAGCTTCAATAATCATCAATGGACTCCCACAAATGAAGTGCTTCTATCAAGGAATCAAATCGGTGCAAGACAATGCCTCCATGAGTGAAGTCGATGGCTGATATGAAATCTGAGTATGACTGATAAAAAATCTGAGTATATAATATCGAATCTAGGTGATGTAGACTCATATAAAATATCTCCAAATATGCTCTCCAATCGAAGTTTAGCAAAATTGGCCTTAGGCCACAAATTTCGTGCAAATGAGAAGTCTGAAGTAACCTCTCCCTCACCTACAATAATTCAAGTGATATTTCACACCCTCAAAATTGCTATCAATAGGAAGTTTTTGTTTCCTATGACAAAGAAGCAATCTGCAGAAACCCTAGGCTCCACAAGATGAAATGACAAACATCAACATCAAATCTGCCTGTCTAGAAGCTTAGGCAACCCCTCTATTTATTCTTTTTCTCCAATTTTTCAAGAAGCTTCTAGAACATTATTTTATTTTTATTAAGTAACTTTATGATATATTTTTAAATTCAAGTCACTTTATTAAATTAATTAAATATAAGGTCACCTTAGAATATTGATTTATTTGATAACCTTATAAATAATTAACTTAATACCACTTTTAATTTAATTAAAATAACTAATTAGTCATCCTCATAAAATAATCATTATTTTGGACAACTTAATTAATTAAATCAAACTACCTCCAAAATGGGGACATTATAGATATTCACACATTTTTTGGACACTTCGTATTGTCCACTCCCTCAACCTAATGCTACAAAAAGTTGGCACCAAAATTGATGGGATCAAACAGTTGTATTGTAATATCCCTTGCAATATCTATCTTCAATTTTCTGATTTTTATCTTCAAGGAATATTGTCAAACACTTTGTGTGCAAGTTATTGTTTGCCGATCTGATTCTTTCAGTCTGATATAGATGCTTTCAAGTGATAACCAATGCACAAGAATGATTGCAAAAGTATCTATAGTGTCTAAACAAGATCCTAGATGCAATGCAAACTCTTTTTATGTTTTCAAATGCAAATAGATGAAATATCATATGAATTAAATGCAACTACAGCATATTGGCATTATGTCAAACAGTTGGCATACATCTTCATGTAATTTTCAAATGGACAATACAACAATAGAAAGCTCCCAACTGCAGATATCTTATTGAATATGCAACCGTTCTACAATGATGATGAGAGAAGATGCCTAGACTCTTGGCTTACATCCACATGAATAAAGCTCAAATCTGATACAAACTTTCACCTAAAGCAATACCTTCTAATATGCATCTAAATGACATGAAAATAGCATGAAATATTCAAAGGAACCTAGAGCTTGAAGTCGCCTTGAGTCCCCAATGAAGAAGCAAGCAATATCACAAAGAATGAAGACCTCAAGAGCCCAATTTCGAATTTCTGAATCAGCCGCACCTGTTCTGATGAAAATGATTTTTATAAAATAATCCTCAAAGATTCCAGGCCTCTATAAGCATTAAATATGATCAACAAGACCCAAGGAAGTGAGCGCCCTAAGCTGAAAGAGAAATCGATGGAAGTATAGGCTCTTGCAAGCAAAATCGTGCCTCTAATGGCGTCCCTTATATGACTGAGTTTTATCTTCAGAATCTCAAAATAATATCAGACCTTCTCCTTCCAATATTCGATGCCAGGAATGCAACAATTTGATGCCAAGAAAGAATGCAATGCTTCTCCAAAATCGTACTCCTCAAAATTGGCCCTTGGCCACTAATTTTGACACAATGAAGTGACTGAAGTATCACCTCCAAATCTGCAACCCTTCAAGAGATATTTAACTCCCTCAGTTATGCTATCAATGGGAGTTGACGTTCCCAATGACAAGAAATCACTTTGCAAAAACCCTTGGCTCCACAACTGAAATTGACAAGTTATTCTTCAAATCTGGATGATAGGAAATGAACCCTCAATGTCTATTTATTCTTTTTCTCCAAGAAGTCGGCCCATCAAAAATAATATAAAATTTGACTTCTAGAAGCTTGTCATAATAATATTTTAATATTGCACTTTATAATAATATAAAATATAATCTCACTAATAAAGTGCAACATAACATCATAATATAACATAAGGTTTCCAAAATTAGAAATATCAATGATGAATATTGGTAAACCTTCATATGACCAAAAAATGAGCCAACCAATCAACTGGGTAATTGCCAAACGACCCTCTAATCATGCCCCATTAGCTTACGAGGGCCACTGATAGGCTAATCATGCTGATGTGTCACTCTCTAACTGGAAGGGGATTTTACAATCCGCCCCTCCTGAAATGGCTTGTCCCCAAGCAATCTCAACTCTGGATGTTGTAAGATCTCGTCACTCTCCCATGTCGCATCCTCAACTGACAAGTCCCTCCATTTGATCAAGTACTCCTTGATGACGTGCCTCCACAAAGTCCTCTCACAAACATCCAATATAGCCTCGGGTACCAAAATCAATTTCCCCTCATCATCCAGGGGTGGCAAAGTTGTGGAAGGAACCACACGATGTCCTAATGCCTTCTTGAGGCGTGACACATAAAACACATTATGTACTCTACTGTCTGTAGGAAACTCCAACTCATAAGCCACCTCTCCCACTCTCTTGATAATCCTAAATGGTCTATAGTAGCGTGGCTTAAGTTTTTCTGCACCACTCTTCTTAAGAGAGGACTGTCTATATGGCTACAACATCAAGTACACCATATCACCAACCTCAAAAGAGCACTCAACCCTCTTCTGATCTGCATACTGTTTCTCTTGGTTCTGTTCCTTCTGAATATTCTCCCATAGAGCCCTCATAATATCTTGGTTTTCCTGTAATAGATCACCAGCAGTAGGCACACGACTGTCGCTCAACAAGAGATCCAAAAAGCTCGGCGCATCATACCCATAAAAGGCCATGAATGGTGTCATCTGAATGGAGAGATGATAAGTGGTATTGTAACAATACTCACAAAGATATAACCACTTGACCCACCCCTTCTGTTGTCCTGCGATGTAATTCCTGAGGTACCCTTCCACCCACTTGTTCAGTATCTTCGTCTGTTCATCTGTCTGCAGGTGGTAACTAGTACTCGGAGTGAGTTTTGTCCCACATAGCCTGAATAGCTCTTGCCAAAAATGACTCAAGAACCGGCTATCTCTGTCACTAACGATGCTCTGAGGCAATCCATGCAATCTAAATACCTCATGAAAGAACAACTCTACTACCTACATAGCTGAATATATAGATGTGATCAGAAAGAAGTGAGCATACTTAGTCAAACGATCCAACACCACATATATACAGTCCCGTCCCTGGGCTTTCGGAAAACCAGTAATAAAGTCCATCGACAAACACTCCCACTTCCTATCAGGAATCGGAAGTGGCTGAAGTAAGCCCGCAGGGTGTGTGTGCTCCTATTTATTTTGTTGACAAAGAGGACATTCTCTGACATACTGTAGAACATCTGATTTAAGGCCCTTCCAGGTGAATCACTCTCGTATCTATTTGTAGGTCTTGAAGTATCTGGGATGTCCTGCCATGGGTGCATCATGAAAGGCCCTCAAAATTGTGTTCTTCATCCCCGATCCTGGGATCAAGTAGATTCTCCCCTTGTAAATGATAAGATCATTTACAACTGTGTATCTGTCATCCTGCACTAACCCCTCGACAATCCCTGTAGCCCAACTGTCCTTAGCATACTCTGCCATTATCAGGTGCCTCCAATCCTCGGCAATCCCAGCCATGGAGCTCAAGTGTGGGCGACAAGATAAAGCATCAACAACTACATTTTGTGTTCTGTTGGCGTAACAACTAACACCTCTGGAGTAAAGGTTGTTATGAACAGCCTATGCACACTACGCAATGAGTGCTCTTCAAATTAGGAGGGGAAGCTCCCTCGTTGTGCTTTGACAAAAATACTTGCAAAGGGAAATAAACTAAACTATGTCCTGTCTTTTTGTTTCAGCTGTAGAGGTACAAGGCTTTCTTGAAAAAACTATACGTTGCAGCTGAGTATTTTTTGGTTTTGCAAATCCACTAACTACAACTAAACTTAATTACTTAAATTCTATCCAATCTCCTCAAGAAAACAGAGCATGAGGAAACGGAGCAAGGTTTGACTATCAGACGATAAACGTGTATAGATTCTCAACTTGAAGGCAAGGTGGCGCAACTATCAGCTCAATCTAGACAAGTTTATTGGTAACAACATCACACGATAAACTAGATACAGATTCTCTACTTGAAGGAAAGGTGGCGCATCTATTATCTCAATCCGAATTAGTTTATTGTCCACGACAACACACGATAACCAAGTGCAGATTCTCTACTTGAAGGAAAGGTGGCGCAACTATCATCTCAATCTGAACAAGTTTATTAAGCACAAAACAGATTTCTCTAAACTATGGGAAGAATTCACCATGACAATCGCATGAAACCCTATGTGGCATAACAATTGATCATAATAGTAAAGACTCACAAAACATATTTATCATCACAATAGCATGAAACCCTATGTGGCATAACAATTGATCATAATGGTAAAGATGCACAAAACAGATTTATCTAAACTATGGAAAGAATTCACCATTACAATTGCATGAAACCCTATGTGGCATAACACTTAATCGTAATAGTAAAGACACATGAACAAATACCAAAAGAGCAATATTGAGGGCAAGGTAGGCGCAGCATATATTTCTCTCTCAAGCAAAAGTTATTTACAAATGAGCAAAAGCTCTTATTTATATACATCAAGGTGTAGGGAACCCTAAAATCACCTTGTGTTAACTACAGTCTCGCAAATGCATGCAAGATTAATTATTAAACCCTAATGAAGTAAACTATATAGTCAACTGGAAAACTACCATCAGTTAACCGAAACATCTAATCTAAAATGGACAATTGTGCGAGCATGCACGTCCTTATTGAAAGCAAGTTAACTGGAAGACTACCATCAGTTAACGAAAAACCCTAAATAAAACTACAAATTATTAAAAGGCGATCTCCGAATAGATATGCATGAAATGAGACAACGAGTTAACTTGAGAAGGTAACACCAAGTCTAACTCTTGTTTATAATGTCTATTTTGAGAGGTGAGAACTAAAGTCTACTGGTTGTGATCTTGAGCAACCAATCCCTCAGCGAGATTGTTAACTGTATCACCATCTGGAGCTCTGAGACGTCACGTGAAGAATGCTATGTCGTCACGGTATATCCTCACCAGCTGTGATCTGAGACTGAAGTTCACCTCTGCTCCTCGTTGCCTCGTCGAACAATGCTGACATGACTGTAAGCTGAGTAACCTTACAGCCAATAGTCTCCCCATTGAAAATGGTATGAATGAGTGCCTGGAGCTCTGACTGAACATCGGTAAACTCAACGTAGGCACCACCCTCGATCTGATACCGGGACGATAAGCGAGATACTAGAGTCTCACAAACCGGAGTGCACTAGTGACGTGCTCTCTACTCTCAGCCAACTCTGATGCCAAAGTCTCTTCTATCTTTGCTCTGAAAACCAATTGCGTTTTCCAAGAGTAGATAGCTTCTCTGTCCTCTGCATCTGTGACTGCATCATATGCCACACTCAGGTGAGCAATCATAATCTCATCCCGGGGTTTGTTAATTGCCATATCTCGTTCCTCATCCTGAAGATGAAGACGGAGCTCTCGTGCATTGTACTGTAACTGATATAACTCTGTGAGCATAGTACGGCCTCTAGCAACAAACTCCTCCTCCCATTCATCCAAACGCTTGCCATATGCAACTAAGTGATTAAGTTGACTTTGCTCTACTGGAGGCTCAAGCATCGGCGGGAGTGTATTAATGGCATCGGGTCTATGTACAAGGCTAGAAATGTACTGACGAAGTTGTCTGATTTCAGCCTTGAGGGCTGCCTTATCCTCTCCGTCCTTCAGTATTCTATCCCTGGCACTGTCTGTTGCAACCTGTAGGAGATCAGCCTGAGTCTGACGTGTGCTACGACCAAGGTTGACTGTGATAACCCCAAAATCCTGAGATTCCAAGTCAGCCAAGTTCTTCCCCTGTGGAGGTATAGCAGTCTCGACGACAATCTCCATATCAGTGTTTCTCTCCACGTGGACCATATTCTTGACCCTCTTGTCTGGCGCATCCTGGTAAATCTCATCAAAATCGGAATGATTAAGGACATAGGATGGTTGCCTCCTCTTCCTTCCTAGCTGAGCTTCGATCCAAGATTGATCTCGGCTAATGCTACTAGAAGGGTCGGTACTAGCAACAGGAGGTTGCGACAAGAGTGAACGTGTAGAAGACCCACTGCGAGGTGGAGAGTCTAAATCCAATTCAATGAGAATTGGGGTTGGTGACAGCTCTGAAACTGGTGTAGGAACTTGAGGCTGAACCTTAGGTACTGGCGGACTCTGAATTGGCCTCTGAACTGATTCTGTGATAGGTTGTCTGTCAGGCTCCGTGTGTGTAACTGTGGCAAGCGCCTTGCCCTTTGAATTATTTGGCGCTTGTACTTTCTTGGGAGGATTACTCCTCTTCTTTTGTTTAGGTTTTGACGAGGAAGGTAGTGAAGGATTCACCACTACTGGCGGCTCTGCTCTGGGAACACTTACCCTCGTCTTTTTGCTGTCGGGGTAAAGTATACTGTTCTGGATAACTCTACTTGACCTCTCTTTGACCGTTGCGTATTCCTTGGCGTACCAATCAACTGCTGGCAACGGTTGTGTATCAACCTGCTCTCTGAAAAACTGAGGAAGAACTTCTCCCTCGTCATCTGATAAACCTCCCACATCTTTTGACAAGAAAACAGAAATCTGTGAGAGAGAGAAGCGGCCGTAACTACATCTGCGAACCTCAAAGTCATCTGCGCAATTTGCCCAGTAATCCTCCATAGAAGGCTCATGATATGTACCTCCAGCAAGGCGAGTTGTATAATGACCTGAAAGATCATAGGCACGTGTCTCAACAAGATACTTGAGATGATATTTCTCGAGCTCTTGCCACGCAATCTTGGCATCAATTGCGACTTGCACCAATACATTTAAGCGAAAGGAAAGTTGAGAGATGAGTGCAGTACTGCGGCGTAGAAGCGATGAACATCATGCATGTCGAGGAACTCTGAGAAAGATTGTCTTATCGAAGGATAGCGTGGAAACATCGGTGGATTTCAGCAAACCCATTATACTTTCGGATGTAGGTGTATGTTGAGGCCAGATAAAACCAATCCGCCCATCCATCCATTGCTGCCCTAGCGACTGCCGAGATACGAACGTGCAACTCCCGGTCCAAGTTTCTCACTGTATAAGTCAGAAAATCCTCGTGAACACGCTTGAAATGACGTTCAGCTCTAGTGAACTCAAGCTGATCATAATACTGATAGACTTTCACGAACGAGAATGCCCGCGATTATTTGTACCGGAATTGGCCACGATAAAGCGATCAATTTACCGCGAGATATGAACACATGTGAAACTCATGGGCAACTAGGAAACCGGTGATGCACGTGGAGGATATCAGCGATGAAAGTGCTTGATCATAATGCTCCTGCCAGAAATGATCGACCAATATAATACATCGAGCTGGAAAACATGCATGTGCCCGACGCGAGACCGTTTGAGGTGTGATTAGAATCGCATACTCATCCTTGTATTCACCACGACCCACATTGTTCGGCAATCTGTTCTTTGCTTGTTTTAACCATCTTTCAGCCATCTTCTTTTGACACTTGTCCACATCAGCATCAAATGCTTGCTCACACTGCTCCATAGAAATAACTAGACTGTTAGGGTGTTGAGGAATGCCAAAACTCCTTTCGATGTCTAGAGGCTTGAGATTGCAAATGACTCGTCCGTCAACTGACACTATCTCACGAGTAGTAGAATTGTAATGCTTAATACAAGCCATCACGAATTCAACACAGTGAACGGAGATAGGTATGGAAGCGGCCTCTAGTAAACCAGACCGCTCAATATTTTGAATAATTGAAGCTCTGATCTTAACAAGATCAAGAACTGCTTCTGGCAACACCTTGTGAAGATCTGTCTCAACCAACCTGAGGAAGTCATGAGTGAGGACTGTTTTGGTCCTGTCTTCGAGCTGAGTGAACTACATTCTAAAAAAATCGCCTGTTGACTGTGAACTTGACTGTGTTCCGACAAGATTTCTGGAAGCTAAAAATAGCCTGCGAGAGTTAAAAATAGCCTTTCAAAGAATTATTTTTAGCGAAAAATCTGAAATATGGGTTTTGTTCAGAAAAGAATTCTAAGACAACCCAGAATATCAGATTTGCGAAAATTCAACTTCTACTCGATCATACAAAGACTTTTCAGTTGAGAAAATTAGTAACTCGAGAACGAATGTTCTGAAGTTAAAAATTCTTGAAAAATCAAGCGGACGATTCTAACTCGAGGAAATTATATAAGAATGATCCAGATACTGAGACTTATCAAATTCGCCAATTTCAGGAACATGCAAATTGTATTCTGAGAGAAATCTGAGATTGAAGGATGAAAAAGACGTTTTTAGTATGTTCTTTTTCTATGAAAATTGCCCTAGATTTCTTCAAATTGCTGACAATTGTGAACTTTTAACCTGCAAAAAGATTTATTAGATAAAATCGCCTTTGATTGAAGATGAGGAATTGGCCTTTACTTGAAAACCACGAACTTCCTTGAAATTTGCGCCTTTGTTCTGAAAACCACGAATTTGCTTTTGCCTTGAGAAAATACGAATTCCTATGAAATTTGAGAGTTCGCCTTTTGATTATTGAAGGATTGCGGATTTGCTTAAGGGAAACGCCTTTATCCTTGAAGAAGTGCGAATTGTATGGATTTGCGAATTCCTTTGAATGAATGAATTCTCTTGAAGATGCGCGCCTCTATTTCTTGATAAAACCACGAATTTATCTTGAAGAAATACGAATTTCCCTTGACAAAATTCGCCTTGAAGAAACATGCCTTTGAAACTTGATAAAATTCGATTTCTCTGGAAGATATGAATTTCTTTTAATAAAATCGGATTTCTCTTTAGCCTCATGATACAAAAATGGAGATGGCGCCATGCTTAAATAAGATAGAATTCGCATCAACTGATGAACTGCAAGAATCAAAACCCTGACAAAAATAGATCTTTGATTGGTCCCCCTTCAGTTGAATTGCCACTGACTGGAAGTTCGAATTTAAATAAATAATAAAATATTTATTATGCAAATAGCAAAAGGCGCCAAAAATAGAAAATTGCCATTTAATGCTAAAATTGCAAAAATAAATAAATATATATTTTGAACTTCAGTTGACAATTCGAAATGAATCTTTGAGATTCACCATTAGGCTTTACCGATTCCGAAAAGTCATCTCTTGAGCTCATAGGCGTCCAATTGCTCAAAATACTTCACTTTTTATTAACTTCCTATTTTATAGCTGACGGTCAAAGTCACGACTGGCCAACTTCGACACTGATTTCCGGGCGACCGAGAGATGCTGAGACTGATCCGAAGAATTTATCGGAAAGCCTAATAAACAAGGAAGAAATGTCTGCTGGGAGACACTACTGCAAAATCCATCATTTAACCCCCTGAAAAATTAGGCGCCCCTGATTAAATTCATTTACGGGTTCCAGACAAACCATTTTCCTAAGCGCCATGCGACACTTCAAGCGGTAGCGGCTGGCCGAATGGTGAACCACAATAGCCCGACGAGGGAAAGCGAAACTCAACTGCGTGAAATTTCAGGACGATGCATCAACGGATATATACACGACATCGAAAAGTTCATTAAAGGGCCTCAAAAGTAAAAGCATTACGGCTGTTGCGAATGTGAACGGCGAAGTTGGAACTCAACGGATGCCCTACTTTGACCTCGATATACAGGTTTGGGATGACCGATTCGGGCACTATCTGATTTTAGCGAGACCGAGAAGAGGCCCACAAGAGAGATCTTTAGAGGTAAATGACAAAACTATTCTAAGACCTCAAAATGCGATTATTATTTTATTTAAAATATCCGCTCCAGACTTGGCCATTTTCCGGATATCTTCACTTTTCAGCGTTTCACCAAAGACCTCGCACGTACGAGCGTTTGCCAAATCCCGAAGGCTGACGGCTAGGCTCGTTGAATAGATAAAATGATCGCGCTCAAAAGCCGTGAAGAATTCGAAAGCGAACGACCTCATCCGACAGGCCTAAAGGCTAGGCGCCTCTGGACTGTAGAAATACAATGAAAATCTTATGTTGGTCCGCCCGTGAAATTACGTGCTTGGTAGAACTTCCGCCACGATCACTTGGAACGTCGGATCGACAAGCTGGATGATGCATCGCGAAGCTGGGCTAAAGTAGTACTGATGTCAGGAAGACCTCGTCTGCAAATTTCACCATCTGAAGGGTCCTTTTAACCAGCGCCCCTGAGCTGTAGTTGCACTGGGAACCAATGGAGAAGCTCTAAAACGTGAAAACTCCATTATAAGCTGATCTTCAGACGACGGCTGCCGGAGCTCTGGGACTCGGATGACTGCGTTTGATATCTCGTTGGACAAGAAAACTAGTCATGAACAGATTGACTGTATTAGCCACCAGAAATACCAGAATCTACCCCCTCTTCAAGATGGGCGCCCTCAAGCTATAGGCGCGCTTTTGCCTGAAAAAGACAAATTTCTCACATCTGAAACTTTGAGGATTTCAACTTCTGTTGCTATTTGCCGGAGCTGCAGGTCTCGGAATGCTTCGCTGGATAGCTCATCGGATAGCCAGACCAATTTTGAAGAGATTGACTGTATGTATGAGCATTTTCAACAAGATCTTGACCTTCAAAAAGAAGGGCGCCCCTGGGTTATAGTTGCGCTTTCTTGCTTTTCCTCTGAGAAATCTTCATAAATTGACCATTAAAGACTCCGTTTCAATCACTGAAATCATCATATGCAATGTGAAACGCCGTCGTGAGATACTCCTCTATCATGAAAAGCTCCATTCTAAGTCTCTGCTTCAGGTTCTGATCAATAAAACTGACTTTGACTGACAAAATATTGACAAAAACTCGATGCTTGATATTGCCGAAAACTGTATTTTACATCATTTTAGCAAGGTTTAGACTATTTTATGCAAAATGCCTTGATGAAGCAAAAAATTTGGTTTGGGTACAACATAAGCAAAATCGAATTTTTGAGAATCAAAGAGATTTGCTTGGATAAGCTCGACATGGATTCTTTTCAAAAAGTAAAGGAAACTTTCCTGTTTGAACCAGTGAAAACAAATTGAGATCGAGAGAGAAGAAGGCAGTTGCTAAAACAAATCAAGCTCTTCAGCATTATAATGAGTTTCAGCAACTCATTTTCACACACAGCTGAAGAGAAATTTAATCTCTCTCGAAATTCTAAGGCAGTCAATTATTCAGCAGGCAAGATCGAATTTCCCAGAGGAAGAAGAAATTTTATGCTGAGGAAGAATTTTCTCGAGAAAGGAAAAGATTTAATTACTAAAAGTCGAATTCTTCTGTTCAAGAGGGGGCACTCCATCACTTGCTTTTTGAGTAAATTATCAGAGTT
The DNA here is from genome assembly GCA_007258455.2 of Sequoia sempervirens. Lineage (NCBI taxonomy): Eukaryota > Viridiplantae > Streptophyta > Pinopsida > Cupressales > Cupressaceae > Sequoia > Sequoia sempervirens. Next base: position 75,211 of record VDFB02321518.1, read on the forward strand.
TAAATCTGATTTGCAGCCAGGGGTCTTTTACTAAGGTTTGATGTTCAGTTGAATAGATTCGCCTTTCTTCTTCTATCTTTTTCATCTTAGCAAAAGTTTTGGCTAAAATTCCAACTTCACCCATTTACTTTCAGCTTGCTTTTTCACAGAAATTTAATTATTTAATAAGCTGAAAGTAAAATTTTCGAACCCAAGGCATGAAAATAAATTATTTAAAAAGTCTCCGTATTAATGTTAATATTTTTTGACTGCAGGTTGATGACCACGGTGGGCGAATCATCCAAGAAGGCAGCAATGAAGTTCACCAACAAAGGTGTCCAGCGAGAGTCTAAAATTAATTCAAAATGGAAAAATGTCGCAGACACCGATCTGGGACATGTCAACTTCGAAGAGTTCAAGAAAAGAGTGTATGGGCAGAACGGACTTCCAACACCAATTGCCAGAAGAATGGTGAGAAATGGAATATTTCAGGTAGCTGGATTCCCGCCTGCGATGGATTGTGCAGAATTGATGGTAGAATGTGCTATCAACTATGATGCTCAGAAGAGGCAGATCATTGCACCTGACGGCAGAATTTTGGCACACTTGAGCGAGGTGGAAATTCAAGAAACTTTCGGCATCCCAGCACATTCTCAGACTATCTATAAGACCAAGGAGGAGGCTAAGCATTTGTATGACAGTCAGCCAGATTTATGCGCCACAAATGTTAACAAGGCATGGCTGGATAAACCTAAACCATCAATAAAGAAGATGCCTAAAAGGCCACGTCGGATAGACTTTAAAGAGGACTATGGGGACATCATTTTGATGCTTAATAGAATAGCTGGCAACCCTCAAGGTGCATTTTTCGAGAGCTGGATGTACTACTTCATAGATGAAATCGCTTCTGGCGTAAAAATGTTCAATTGGTCTCGAATGATAAGTAACAATCTTCACGAGCAGTTGGTCAATTTGGAGGAGACTAAGTCTTTTCACATGAGCTCGTATATTGTCTACTTATTGGCCAAGTCATATAAATATTCAGGACTAGTTTGCAAGGGAAAAGTTGGCAGCGGAGAAAACGAACTCAGACCTTAGGGCTGCTACCCACAACTCCAGCTGAAGGAGAAGTCTTATTTCAGAAGGGTGCACGATGCCTTCTTAATGCATATTAGTAGAACACTTCAAGGAGTGCATCAAAGGCTAAGTCACGAGGCGAAGAGTTTAATCAGTAAATATGGATCTTGGTTCATCCAATTCCCGAAATTTACATATGTCAAGATCCAGGGATTTACTGGAAATCCCTATAAATTGCCCATTTATCCGACAAATCGGATGATTCTGCTCGAAGTCCTGAGGCAGCTAGAAGAATATCAAAACATCCAGAGGCCGACCAAGAAGGCATCTGTTACATTCCCATTTTTCATTGGGAATATGTTAGAATCCTGTCCGTCAGCGCAGGCAGCTGAGAGTGCCAGGTTGGAAATCCAGTGGTACCCGTTCACAGCCTACAAGTCCAGGGCCAATTTTGACCCACATCATCACATCCGGACAGTGGATGGGAGAAGGTACAAGCATAGGGTGGAACTGGAGGACTTCTGGGCAAACGTTGCTGATGAATATGAGGTTAGAAGGAGATTATGGTCCAGAATGCCAGTTGACTTCATGAGGGCAATTGAACTTTGTCGGGTGCCCGATCAGTTGCAGGACGATGGGAATTATATCCAGCCACGCTTCTAGGAAAGCCGACCTCTTCCTCCCGTAAGGTGGTCAGAGCCTGAGCACTTAGACTTGGCAACCTTGATGAGGCCAGTGACCAAATACTCTTAGTGGTGGGTTGACCATCATGTCCAGGAGATGAGACAAAAGAGAATAACGCTCATGTATGATTTACTGAGCAAGACAGAATCGTATTCCTCCAATGCTGGCGCATCCCATCAGGATTTGGCTGAGATTGGAGAGAAAAGGAAGGAAGTAGTTCCAAGTGTAGAGCCTGTTCAGAAAAGACAGAAGGGAGAACCATCTCGTTCTGCAGCATCCCGGAATATTGACGAGCTAGTGGCCACCATTGATGAATCCTTGGTTGAAATGATCGTACCTCCTACAGTTCAAGAAGAGAACAATGAGCCTATTCAGCTGGATGACGAGGAGCCCTCATCACCTACGGGCACGAAAATACTAGGTTCAGATAATGAGATGGAAGTCCGACAGAATGACTTCGAAGAGGGAATGATTTCCGCTCTCAGAGAAGTAGTGGATGTTCCAAATGAGGAGGATGTTCAAGTAGAAGATGGAATCGAGTAGCCTACCATCCCGGATTGGTTGATAGAAAGGATGAAGATCTAGGCACCAGAGGAAGCCCAAGAGGAAGATGATATTGCGGATTTCTTGGCAAGGTTGGAACAGGTTGCAATTAAGAAGCCAGCCAAGAAATTTTCCACTATTCAGCGGGACGAGGCAGGCAGTCGTTCCATGCACGTCGCAGTACCGACAGTGGACAAGCCACATGATGAGATCACTCCTCAAGAGTACGCCATAACCACCATAGATCTTGGCCCAACCACAAAAGGTCAGGAAGTGGAGGAACTAGACAATTCCGTCTCAACTGTCAAAGCGAGACTGGAAAAAGAAGTGGCGAAAAAGGAGTATAAAAGGGAAGTTGAATGCCTGAAGGAATACATATGGCATCTGACCCAGCCACTTAATCAGGGTGATTAGGCAGCTCCCCCTCTCCTTAATCCCTCACAGGAAATAGCCAAGGATGAAGAGCATGGGATGGTCACAGCCAAGGAGGCTCAGGAATGGATGACAAGTGAAGGCACTGAGGCAGCCTCGTTCATGGAGAAACTGGCACTTGCCTATGGGAAAACCTCTTCTTTTCTTTCCAGACTTGTTGATATGGCAGAGACATGGGAATGTATTCCAGATATGCAGGAGAGGCTTATTCCAAGCCTTAGGGTCCTGAAGGGCACTCCAAGAGAGGAGTTGGTTGAAAGAAGGGTGATTGCTGTATGAGCAGCATATGATTTTCACCATTGGTTTGGGCAGTGACTATACGGAGAGAAATTCTGGAGAAGGCAAAGGCAGATGGGCTCAAAATTGCGGAGCAGGTAAAAGAAATCCGGGAGAAAATTCATATGACAGCTGCAGAGGTGTTCGACCGTGAGATTGTCTGAGAAAATGACATGCAGCTGGAGAGGTTGAAATGTAAGGTTCAGGAGGTTTTCTTCTCAACTACTGGACCAATTCTGATACGAGACTTCACGAGAGTGGCGAGTCTCTTGACCATCCAGAATGATTTTGTGAAGCAGGAGGCGGATTGGGCAAGCACATTCGCCAAGTGTGCTGAGAACTTGGATGGATTAGAATTCCGGATTAGCATGCTGCCACCTGTCACGATGGAGGAGGTTGTCGCAGTCGTGTCCAGGTTCGTCGAGTGCAATGCTGACCAAGCAGATAGGGACGCCTCTCCTTGATGATAGCTTCAACTGCCACTTCACTGCCACTTTACTACCTGTTTACTGATTGATAACTCATGTTATTTTGGGCAACCCTAATTAGGGTTGAGTTGTAATAATCTTGGCCGTCGATATTGTTTTAATCTCGGCCCTTCATTTGATTTTTGAAACTCTATTTAAACTGCTGATCTCTCACTTTCATGGTGTGGAGACAGTATATGAGATTGTTGCATTGAGACTATTTCCGATAATAAAAGCTCTTATGCATGATTTGCTTTGAATAACTTTTATTGTCAAATAGTAAGCGAGGTTGCATATCTTCTTCCGCCATAGATTAAAGTTAGCATTAAGTTAAGTAGAATTTGCTTTTGAATATTGGTTAAGTGAATGAGAGATTGATTGTATAGATTCAATGGTGAAGTATTGCTCATACTTTCTTCGAATGGATGATTTGCATT
>VDFB02321519.1:0-56948 GCA_007258455.2 Sequoia sempervirens
CTCACACTCCTCTCTTAGGTCTCTCCCTCAAAATATCCCTCCCACCCCTTCTTCCTCTCTCAAGTCTCTCCCTCCCATCCTAACTAGATAACTCTCTTTCTATGATGTAGTAGTGTCTCTCTCAGGTCTCACTCCCTCCCACCCTACCTAGACAAATCTATCTCACTCTAACCCCCTCTCTCACATTCCCTCTCTCTTTCTCTCTCCCCCTCTCAGGTCTCTCTCTCTCTCACTCCATCTCCCTCTCTCAGGTATTTATCTTTCTCTCTCCCTCTCATCTCTCTCTCTCTCTCTCTCTCAGGTCTCTCCCTTAAAATATCCCTCCCAACCCCTCTCCCTCTCTTAGGTATTTCTGCCCCACCCAAGCTAGATAAATCTCTCTCTCCCTCTCAAGTATCTCTTTCTCAGGTCTCACTCCCTCCCACTTCACCTAGACTACTCTCTCTCACTCCAACCCCCTATGTCACACTCCCTCTCTCTCTTCCTCCCAGGTCTCTCTCTCTCTCCAACTCCCTCTCTTAGGTATTTATCTTTCTCTCCCTCTCTCATCTCTCTCTCTCAGGTCTCTCTCTTAGGTCTCTTCCTCAAAATATCCTTCCCAACCCCTCTCCCTCTCTCGGTTCTCTCCCCCCCACACTAACTAGATAACTATCTCTCCCTCTCAAGTCTCTCTCTCTCATGTCTCACTCCCTCCCACCCTACCTAGACTACTCTCTCTCACTCCAACCCCCTCTCTCACACTCCTTCTATCTCCCTCTCAAGTATTTCTCTCTCTCTCTCACTCCCACTCTCACTCCAACTCCCTCTCATCTCTCTCAGGTCTTTATGGTTGAGGGTTTAATGTATAGTGTAGAGGATAGAGGGTTGAGGGTTGAGGGTTGAGGGTTGAGGTATTACAATTTAAGGGTTGAGGGTTGAGGTATTATGGTTTAAGGTTTGAGGGTTTATGGATTAAGGTTTAAGAGACAATGTTGAGGGATTAGGGTTGAGTGTTTAATGTGTAGGGTAGAGGGTAGAGGGTTTAGGGTTTAGGGTTTAAGGTTTAGGGTTTAAGGTATAGGGTTGATAGATTAGGGTCAAGGGTTTTAGGTTTAAGGTTTATGATTTAAGGTTTAAGAGATAGTGTTGAGGGATTAGGTTTTAATGTGTAAGGTAGAGGGTAGAGGGTTGAGGTTTAGGGTTTAAGGTATAGGGTTTATGGATTAGGGTCAAGGTTTGAGGATTCAGTGATTAAGGTTGAGCAACTAGGGTTGAGGGTTTAATTGATAGGGTAGAGGGTTGAGGGTTGAGGTATTAGGGTTTAAGGGTTGAGATATTTGTAATTGTAATCCTTCTAAATATTCAATTCCTAACAATGTATCACCTTTACTTATACCAAAGTGTAGTTAAATGGCTTGTTCTTAGTTTTTCTTGTTCTATGTATCACATTTTGTGCTTTCCAAATTTGGCGAGTGCCAAATGTTCCTTTTCCAAAAATGGTAAAAAAGGAATTGACCTGATTATTCAGGCCCACAATTCTCTACATTTGTCTAGTTGTGCGCTTTATCAGACTCAAAAATGATTTTTAATGTAGTTGACTTGTTATTGTACCAAATTATGCTTGATCCATCACCTTTTTAGTGTCAATTTGCATGTTAGAAAATGTAGAAGAAGATAATTCAAAGTTTCTACATCATTTTTTATTATCTCAAGTAATATATTCATTTTGGTACAATTGAAATGTTTATATTTAGTTTTTTTGTTTAGTTTTGACAATATAAACCATTCCTTTCATGATTTTATTAATCATAATAGTTTTACATACAATTCAACATTGAATTAGATGGAAGTTGCATAAAAAACTTTAATTTTTAGGAGTTTGAAGGAAAAAAATGGAAAACATGATATAATTTAGATGAATTCATGTAAAATTATATAGATGATATCAACTTAACACAAACTTGCTTATGAATTCCATTTGCATTGCTTATAGTAGTCCATTTCCATCATGGCTAGTGGAATTCACTCTTTTTTAATTTTAGCTAGATGTTTACATTGAGTTTTTTTGTTTTGTTTTGACAATATAGACCATTCATTTGATGATTTTATTAATCTTCATTGTTATACATAGAATTCAACATTGAATTAGATGGAAGTTGCATATAAAAGTTTAATTTTTAGGAGTTTGAAGATAAAAATTGAAAAACATGACATAATAGATGAATTCATGTAAACTTATATAGAGGATTTGAAAAAATGCCTAAAGGAAATGCCTCAAACCAATGCGGTCTCATGGAATGCAGTGAAAAGAAAATGCAATTGGAAGCTGCTCCTAGTTATTAGTTATGCAATGTGAAGTAATTGCACAAGAGTTTCACATAGGTTGAGTTTCAAAAACATTAGATTGTAATTGAAAAATTTTCATCTATAAACATCTAATTACATTAGTTTTGCAATGTGAAGTAATGCCTTGAGTTTGAAAGATGTGCAATGCTTGATGTAATCACTATCCTTTGAAATAGCTTGAAGTCACTATCCTATATGCATTCTTATGTTCGCACAACTAAAACCAAAGAATATTGTCCTTATAATCATGATTGTCAAAGTTTTCAAACTCCAAACTTTTCCCTACTACAACCATAATGACTTTGCATTTTATTTTAACACTTTGTTGTCAAAGACTGCCCTTTAGAGTTGACTATTGTTTTGTATTTGATTTAACTATATCCTTCCTTTGTGGCATTGTTGCAAATGTACTGAAATGAAGACTATGAGACCTTATTTCTTTGAGACAGTTTTTGAAACAACTCATTGCCTTGTCTATGCTATTGCTTACTATTATTCTTTGATAGATTTTTTACAAGCGTCCATAGTTTGTTCAAAAGCACTTGTTTTAGGCTTTTAGCCATACCAGCAAGGAAGTGAACTATTTGATAAGATGATTTGGTAGATATGTATGGAAAATGTGGTAGTATAGAAAAGGTAGTAAGATGTTTGAAAAAATGCCTCAAAGAAATGTAGTCTTGTGGTGATGTCCATCACCATGAGACCACTTTTCTTTGAGGAATTATTTCAAACAGCTCATTGAATTGTTTCATAAAACGCTATGGTAGACATGTATGAAAAACTCTTTGGTAGACATGAATAAAAAATTATTTGGTACACATGTATGAAAAATGTGATAGTATAGAAATGTTTCATAAAATGCTTTGGTAGACATGTATGGAAAATGTGGTAGCATAGAAAAGGTAGTGATCTATTTGGAAAAATGCCTCAAAGAAATGTGATGTCCATCACCATGAGACCACATTTCTTTGAGGCATTTTTTCAAGCAACTCACTGCCTTGTGTCATAAAATGCTTTGGTAGGAACACTTCATAAAATGCTTTGGTAGACATGTATGAAAATTGCTTTGGTAGACATGCATGAAAAATGCGGTAGCATAGACATGTTTGATAAAATGCTTTGGTAGACATGTATGGAAAATGTGGTAGCATAGAAAAGGTAGTGAGTTGTTTGAAAAAAATGCCTCAAAGAATTGTGGTCTCTATTGGAGTACAAGAAACACTAAGAGGGGGGGCGAATCAGTGTTTCAATAATCAACTTCAATTCAATAGTTTTTCAAAAACACATAATCTCTTTGTAATCATTGAATGTTCAATTTCAAGAGTATAACCAAATGTGATAGCCAATAGCAGATCCTTAAACAACATGAAAAACTCAAATGTTGCAAAGCAGATAAAGGAAGTAGCAAGACCTAATTGCACGAAACATAATAATCACATGGACCACAAAAGAATCATAACACAATATTTTTCATGAGTAGAAAACCCTCATAGGGATAAAAAACCACTCGGTAAAATGCCTCACTGGCTTAATCAAAACCCACTGATTACAAAGCCTCATTGGCTACTTTCTTTGTGCCTCACTGGAAAAGTCTCACTGGCTACTTTTTGTGCCTCACTGGTTACAAGTATGCCTCATGGGAAAATACAACTACCTCATTGGAAAAAACTACTTGGCCTTAATGACCAATCTCCAATGAAAAGGAACACTATTTTAGGGGGTTACCTTGTTACAATATGCACCAAAAAAATACACCTTCAACACCTTGACTACAAGAAATAATTCTACATACAATCTGACCCTCACATACTTTGAAAAGAATGAAACAAGACAAAGACATTCTGTTACATTGACAAACTTCACTCACATAGACAACTTCATCATTCAAGACATGATTATCTTCTTATTCAGAGCATACACACAATGTCTTGGATTCAACACGAAAACATTAACTTGTGATCACTCTTAGATCACACATATTTGTGCAGAGAGAGATATATTTCAAAAGTTACTATTGTACAGAGCATTTTGTCACTTAATCTCCTTCACTGTGCATGATCTTGACAATAAACCAACTCCATATGCTTGTGATTTCATATAGATGATTGTTCTATATAAAGAAAAAGACACATTTCATGGATACTATCATATTGAGTAAACATGAAACCCTCTCATAACTTGATCTCCAATTCTTCTTCACTGTGTATAATACCACCATAAACTTTGTATCATGATCACTGTTTTCAAATAAAGTTTGCACCCTTGCTAAGCTATCAACTATAGCAACCTATTGACACATGGGAACACTTCAAGGTTGTGGATGACCTGAGAATGAAGTGGACCTCCAGATTATAAGCTGGTTCCCCTTAAGAAATTTTGAGAAAGATGAAGAATGATGAAGGAAAAGAGTAAGAAAGATATACTTGAAATTAAAACCTATCACTAATAGGTGATACACCAAAGATAAACATATGACAATACTATAGAAAACTCAAAAAATCTCAATAGAGCTAAACAATCTCACAATACAGAGATTTATGTTTGTAAAAAATGAGTCTATGTAAGGTTCTGACTGTTCTAATGCTTAACACAAGGAAAACAAGATGTTTTCACAGATATAAAGCTAAAGAAAGAGATCACTAACATAAACTAGCTTTATGGCATAATATCCTTTGCATCTAGCACTAAAGGAATTTGATAAAATAAAGGATCACACATAATTTTATCATGCAACTCACTACCAATACTAAACAACAACAAAAATCTGTGAAGGAAATGACTTTCTATTGATAAAATTAGGAGCGTCTGTGTTATAGATCTGTAGTATTCATAAAAAATGAGTTACAAAGTTTGAATAATGCTCTTTCAACAGTCTCCTAACCAAGAATTTCCTTACAAAAAGGTAAAAATGCCATATATACAACCAAATAGTGTCGGCCCCTGCCCTAGGGTTTTCAAAAAATGAGTCAGCGCCTAGACACGTCGGCCCTATAAGTGCTTGGAATGAAGTTAATGAGGCATTCAATGCACATCCCCTGCTCATGTTGGTGAAAGATCATCCCTGGGCATGGCCTTCAAATTTTTACAACGACCGCATTAACTCGCAGCCTTCGTGTCCACCCTCAGGATTTTGTCAAAGTCGCCTTGAATGCTATACGACATGGTCATTAATGCCGCTCCACTTTCTCCAGCTGACATCCCCAGCTGTCATTGTGACTCACGGCTACCTCCCCTTCAAGAAGCAACATTAGATCTATCCGCTAGATTCAAGCATCATTACTGACTGATCACCTTCGATCCCAGAGTAGAGCGATGTCATCATGCTCCGTCAATCTCATTTGCAGGGGGGATTCGAACAGTCAAACTGCCCGTGATATGCCCTAGCGCCTTCTGATTGGTCAAATCGTGCCAGGTAGATTCTAAGGTGGTCAAAGGTTGCTTCAGAAGGATTGCATGTTGGCGAGACTTTAGATGTTGGGGAGAAGTCATAGCGGGTGGCTAGAGTCACACCGACATGCCAATTCATTTGGAAAGACATACGATGGTCAGCAAGACCTCATGGCGAGCAGCTAGAGTTATATTGCTCTTACAAAAAACCATCGGCAAGACCCCATCGAGTCGGTGAGACCTTTGAACTTCCTCCACTCTCCGAGCTTGGACCCTCGGCAGTCAAGCTCGGATGAGAACCGAACAGGGACTGGAGTGAGAAAGGGGGCGAAGCAAAAACGGATGAATCCCAGTGGAACGGGATCGGGACCAAATCCGTCCCTGAAACTTTCTTCAAGTTTCAGGTTCGGATTCCGGGACTCGTCCCCTCGACAAAACTCAAAAGAAGATGAAGGAAAGGACGAGAAGGGGAAAGATAGATGGAAAAAGCATCCCCCAAAATACAAGGAAGAAAGGAAAAAGGCCGGGAACCGACCAGGCAACTTAACCAAAGATGTATAAGGAAAAACTTAAGAGGCAGAGCTCGACCGAGCCGAATGGGTCAAAACAAGAGTCGCTAACCGAACCAGAACCAAATTTGACCTGAAACTTGAAGAAAGTTTCAAGTTCGATTTTATTCTAATCCCCCTAGCAACATATGAGGCACAAAGGAAGAAAAAGAAAAACATAAGGGGGAACCAAGGAGGGGAAGGCATCCCTTGATCTCAGGCCATTAAGAAAATGAAAGAAGAATGAGCGGAACCGAGGTCAGAACCGAGACTTTGGAAAAGTTCCAAGTTTGGACCTCGACCCGGTCCCAGCCCCGAGAAAACAAAGAAAATGCACAAAGCAAAAGAAAGCAAGGCATGATCTGAACTAAAACCGATCCCGGGTAAAAACACAGTGGGGGCGGGGGCGGAAACAAGCCCAAAATTGAAACCTTTATCAAGTTTCAAGGTCGGATTCTGTTCCAAACCCACCTCTGACAACACAAGGAAAACGGGAAAACAAGGCAAGGACACAAGATGAAGACTTACCCGAAACTGAACACCTACACGCTGGGCTCAACCCTCTTGGGAGCCACATTTAATCCATGTGCTAAATTAAAAAACATCATTTTCCCCTACATTTGCACAAGAAGCAAACAAGTTAGAAAAATAGGTAATCTTGATGCAAGTGTTCCTCCATTTGGTCTTTGAGAACATCTAAAAGCATGGGTTACCCTGCCTAATTGAGCCCATAGGTAAAAACTGGGTAACAATCACAACAAAAAAATCACATCAAGCTCAGACCTCACTTGAAATCTCCTCAACTTATTGGCAATCATTAGTGATTTTGAGCACACTAAATTGAGTAAAGAAATCATCCTATATAGAAGACATACAGAGGCATTATTTAACATTGACATTAAAGACTTCCTCTCTATCTTTTCTTTACAAGATCATGATATCATTAACTTCAGAAAAAACAAAAAACTCACACCACACCTAGATCACACTTTTAATATATCTCCATACATTGGAAAAGATACCTCAACTCATCGCTACTTGTAAACGGTTATAAAACTGTGAGTAACCAACAAAACAAAGGCAATGATATTCACACTCATATGCCTTTCATTGTGCAGACCACATAAAATAATGGTTCACTCTTTAAATGTGGACCTTTGATTCTCAAAGCCCGCCAATCCCATAATTAAATGAGGACCATCAATCTTATATTGAGTGGTGCAATGTAAGAGTTTAACCTATATAGCCAATGTCACCTAAGAGCAAGGACTAGTTTGCCAATGAACTTAGACCCTCAACTCATTACTAAAGTGACTGTCCACTGAGTATAACCGGTCATCAAAAAAATATAACATAAAGCAAACCTTGCTTTGAAGAACTTCAAAAGATATAAACCCTAGGTCTTAGGGTATAGTAAGTCTTAGTGTTGTAGATTAAAGAATATGAGGAATTCAACAACCCGAACCCTTGATCCTCACAAGTGCACTAAGAGAAGATCTTAATCATATCACTTCCCATATTTTGCAACAATGTTGTGTATCAGAAATGACACAATACTGTCACATCAAACTTTAACTTGCATCTCTCTAAATGAATGTTCAATAAGGACTTTGTACACCACCTTTTACACATTACCCTCATGAAAGGATCTAAAACATGAAACCATGAAACCCCTTTGTATGCATCAACAAGATGGATCAATGAGCAAGACATCCATGAAAAATCCATCAATAAACTCATAACCTTTGAATGAACTGTTGCCCATTTTTTACCTGCGGGCTCAAGTAGGCAGGAAATTGTGTTTCAGATGTTCAAGAAGGTCAAATGGGATATTTGCGTCAGGGGTTAGATCATGCATCTGGTGACATTTCACAAGGAGCTCATTTGAAAAGTCTGCCTTAACCATTTTTGGCACAAAACTTACCAAGAAAGGAAGTTGGCAAGACCTTCCTGTTGTCTTGCCGACTAGTAGTGTGTCCTATGTGGTTGAATAGACCAGTCCCCAAGACTTTCGGGTCGCCAAGAGTCTTCATGTATCTCTCCGCTTTTAAAGGATCATGCCGATAGTTGTTCATCAGGGAGCTCTCAACATAAGGTTTGGTCTCCCACTGTGAGGTCTTCCTGACCGGTGGTTGTCACACCGATAGTTATTCACCAGGCTAGCATTGGGGAGATCGGTTTGCCTTCGGTATGAAGTACTGGCAACTAACAGGGGGTCTCACCGATAGTGAGCTCGTTGAAGGATTTTTCCTTTGGCGTAAGGTCTCACCGACCAAGCAGAGTCTCCCCGACAAGAGGTGAGCTCGACGAAGGATGGAGGAGTTGTCATGATGTCTCGGCAAACAAAGGTGGTCTCGCTGAGAGAGAATGACGTCGATATAACCTTTGGCCGATAGGCCAAGGTCTCGGCAACAAGAAGTGAGCTTGGTGAATGGTGATGTCTTCGGAGAGATGTCTCCCTGACCGAGGGTGGTCTTGCTGAAACAAAATGAGGATCGACATAGTGTTTTGAGCTTAGCGAGATCTCTTTCCAACCTGTGGGATGTCTCCCCGAAATGAGGTGAGCTCGCCAAGAGAGTTTGACATCGGTAAAAGGTCCTGCCAATAGGCGAAAGTCTCCTCGACCATGAAATGAGCTCACCGAATGGAGGCATCATTGCCATGAGGTCTCACCAACCAAGGGGAGTCTCCCTGACTGAAGCGATGGGAGGTCGATAAGAGTTCTTGCCAAAGCAGGGTGGTTTTGGCGGGAGGTCTCACCGATCACCGACAGGAGGAGTTTGATAAGATGTCTTCCCAAAAGGATGGGGTCTTGCTGAGATGAAATGGGCTCGCCGATAGTATAACTCCTCCTTCGACATGAGCTCTCACTGACACATGGATGTCCTGCCAATGGAGGAGCACAGCAATATAACTCACAAAGAGCGGTATGACCTCCTACCGACTGAAGGAACTCTTGCCGAATACAGATGACTAGGCGATGAAGTGGCGATGTCGGTATGACTCCTGAGGGGCTCATTGTAGCATCTTTCTGAAAGTGATATGTCTTGCCGATGTTCTGAGAGATGACAAAGGCAATTTTGATATAACTTTTGTGGCTTGATGAGAACTCTCAGCGATAGTTGTTTTCTATGCCGATAGCTGCAGAGGGGCGTAATCGCATCGGCGAGACACTTCTAGTGTCTCATCGAGATGCAATTCTGATGAAGAGCTTTGACCGCCCGAAGCTGCTTGTGTGGCATCTGTTCGACCAATCCAAGGGGAGCTACAGGCGGACCATTGGTAGCTTGACCGGTGCCAAGAGGATCAACAGGGGGAACACGATGTGGATCTGCCCTGGGCTCAGATGCATTCAAAGCAGCTCGACTAAAGGAGATTCGAAGACGAGGGACACGAAGACCATAAGTGAATGCGGTAGTTGCAAAAGATCAAGGAGGCCATTCCTAGAGTGACTCCACACCGACATGGACAACGAGGAAGCTGCATTAACTTCATCCCAAAGATCAAGGGGAAGATCTTTATGAATAGGGACACACTTGAATGCAACATTAATTTCATGCAAAAAATCTAAGGGATATTTTTTTGAAGACAGATATTTTGTAAGCCCTAGGGGCCAACACATCTTTTGTATATAAGGCATTTTTGCCTCTTTGTAAAGGAGTTCGGATTATGCATTCCAGAGAGTTAGTGATTTTTCCAAAATCCTTTCTCATCTGATGTATGTTTTGTAAGTCAACTGAAATCTAGAATATAGCATACAAAGATTACCTTGGAAACTAGTGTTGGTGTTTCATATTGTTTTCATTTCTTTTCAGGTTATTTAAGTTTTGAATTGTGTTTTCTAGGTCTGCATTTTGAACTTTAAGTCGTGAAATTCATCTTTCCTTCTTAAAATATATACGCAGATTAAACCTTTTCAACAATGATGCATAAATTCACAAAGATACGTTGAGTAAATGAAATATCTTTGTTTAGTTTCTTAGTGTATGTTCATCTTGTTTTCATTCCACAATTTCTGTCATTTAGGTGTATCACCATAGTATTTAGTTTTATTTTATGTTTTCTTTCTCCCTTTACCTCACAAAGATTAGTAGTTTAGGTGATAACACAAAGGAAGCCGACCTTCTCCGGAGGTTCATTTCAACTTTAGGTGACCCATAGCCTTGAAATGATCCCATGTTTCTCCAAAAAGCTCAGTTTTCATAACTTTGCATAGGGTGCATTTGTAGGATACAACAGTTTTGGCACGCCCGGTGGGACCTTTTCCACCTTATATTGTTCGTTTGGTATGCAACCAACAAGTTTCAGACTTTACAGAAGTCATTTTGCATACTTGGTGACTCCATAAAGAGGAAGAACTTCAGAATTAGTGTTTTTTTTTACAGTTTATGAGAAGAGTTCAGAAAAGAAGCAGCTCATCCCCTTTTGAATATTTGTAGCTATCACCACCAAGGAGACAAGGCAGAGCAACAGAAAGGCCACAGACAACATTCGTTTATTCTAGGAGAACCAAATCTACTCCTCCATTTGTGAGACTCCATATTGCTGTCCCTTCTTTTGTTTCACCTAGAGTGCAAGTAAACCCACCTCAACCACCTCTAATGGCTACTCCCAGAAATCAGCCTTTTGTGCCATTCAATAGAGGTAGTCCATTAAATATGGCCCAATATAACGATATACCAGTGGCTGCCTTAAAGAATTTATCAATCTTCACTGGGGAGGATTAGACTACCCCTATTGAGCACATAAGGGATGTAGCCTCGTTATGCAGAGTACATCACATAACTCATGAAGATGTAGCTATAAGATTGCTTGTCGCATCTCTCAAGGGTAAGGCTTTACAATGGTATTGGGGTTTACCAATGAACTCTATTGCAACATGGGATGATTTTGGTGAGAAACTGCACATGTAGTTTCAAGATAAATCTGATCACTTGTCTCTAGTGGAGCAGTTGACAACTATAAAAAGAGCTCCTCAAGAGCAAATGACATATTTTAATTTTTGATTCCAGAGGACTTGGTTTCGAATTCCTATAACAGTGAGGCCATCTCCTGAGCATGCTTTTTTATACTTTCTTAAAGCTTTGAATAGTGAAATAGTGGTCATGACATAGTCAAAGGGTGGCGAATCTTTGCCAGGTGCATATGAAGTGGCAATCAGGGCAGAAAACTATTTGATTCAAGCAGGAAAAATTGCCCCTAGGCCACCAATGCCTATTTTTTCCAGATATACAATCTAATACGCCTTTGCAGGTACCTCCTTTTACACCTCTACCAGCTGTACCAACATTGTTAGTTGTTGTTCCATCCATTGTTAAACAAGAAAGTGTTGTTTCAAGCATGTCACAGGAGTTACAAGAGATCAAAAGTCTGTTACAGACTTTTGGTAACAAGTTGGTGAACTTGGAAAAATAATAGTCCTATACTAGGCCTTATCAGCAGCAGAATCTGGCCTCAAGTCAGCCTTTTCAAGGTCAACAACAACAATTCTAGGGGAATAGACAATAGTATCAAGGTAATTACCAAGGCCCAAGACAAAATATTGCTACAAGACCTTTTCAGGCCTATAATCCAGCTCCAATCAGTGCTGTCAAAGAGCTTGTTCCTATTCAAAACAATTTGGCTATGGATTATGAATGGTGTTATCCATGTAATCAGCCACATAATCAAGCTACGTGCTCTAATGGCGTGATCAACCAAGCTCTTATGGTGCAAAATTTTGTAGGTGCACAAGATTTTCCTAAGGAAGGGTATTCACAACAACAGGATCAACCTGCAAATGACTCAACTCTCCTGAATTGGCAGAGAGAGGAATTTTGTGGAGTGAACCAAAATGACACATCTATTGCTGCTAATACTAGAGCCAAGAAGAGGGCTTTTGAAATAGAGAAAGCAACAAATAAAGATAAGGGAGTTGCTGGTTCATCAAATCAGCAAGTACCACGCATTTTGCAGCGAGGTCATGACACTAGTAATGAACAGCCTTTACATGCTTCATCCATAGGCCAAGTGCAACCTGACCATGTTGTTGTAAAGACATAGCCAAAGGTAAATATATCTGCACCTTTCAACATTGTTGAAAGTATGAAAAAAATGAATGTTTCAATTTCAATGTGGGATTATTTAGCAATCCCTAGTCAAATGAATTTGTTACAGTTAGCCTTATCAAATCCAGTTAGTTCGAATTTTCCAAATGAAGTCTCTATAGGCCAAACGAGGTCAGTTTTAACCAATGTGCTTTTGGATAGTACCACACAGCAAAGTAATGGTGTCAAGCCCCCTCCTTTCTATGTTTCCTTAATAGTAGGGAATAAATTGGTGCACAATTGCATGGTTGATAGCGGGGCTAGTAGTTCAGTAATGCCAAAAAATATTGCATACCAGCTAGGTTTACAATACCAGCCATTAGAAAAGGGACTACTTCAATTGGATGGGACAACAGTAAACACTATAGGTGTTATTAAAAATATGAATCTTACGCTACATGCCTGTCCTAATTTTTCAATCTCGCAAGATGTGTTTGTCATAGATTTGCCTCCATTTTTGCTTTATGCCTGTCTAGAGACTTCACAACTAAAATTGGAGGGTATTTATCTTTAGATTGGTCCCATATTCTTTTTAGGACCAGGTATGGTACTAAGGTAACTATAGCTTCTGAATCTATTACCAAGGATCACATCGAACCTTATGTGCCATCTGCTATTAATGTTAATTCTGTCATTTTAGAGGATATTGAACTTGCTTCAGCACAAGAGTTACAAGTTGTGAGTGTACCTGAGGTACTCCTGAATGAATGGGCAGCTAAGAATGTGATTGATAATCCAAATGAGCTTATTCAGGATGTTGGTCTGGGCAATTATGTATTGCATGAAGCTGGGACAGAAATGCCAAATCTTGAAAGAAGTGCACAAAGTTAGTTTGAGCAGCATAATGAATTATGGGAGATGCATTTTGATGGTTCTAGAAGCAAAAATGGAGCTGGAGGAGGTGCAATGCTTGTATCTCCACAAGGTGATAAGTATTATTCTGCATTCCATTTTTCTTTTGCATGCTCTAATAACACTGCTGAGTATGAGGGCCTTGTTCAAGGTCTTGAGTGGGCAAGGAAGAGAGGAATAACCTGCTCGAAAGTTTATGGAGAC
Organism: Sequoia sempervirens; assembly: GCA_007258455.2. Taxonomy (NCBI): domain Eukaryota; kingdom Viridiplantae; phylum Streptophyta; class Pinopsida; order Cupressales; family Cupressaceae; genus Sequoia; species Sequoia sempervirens. Next base: position 13,403 of record VDFB02321519.1, read on the forward strand.
AGTGAGTTAATTGTCAATCAAATAAGAGGCTTGAATGTTGCTAAAAATGACACACTAAAGTCTTATAGAAATAGAGTGTGGAATATGATTGAGGAATTTGATGCCTTTAACTTAGTATCTATTCCAAGGAACCAGAACAAACATGCTGATAGGCTTGCAGCCATTGGAGCATAGTTTGATATTCCGTGACATTAGAAAAGAGAAAGTAAGCAGTATGTGAAAGTTGTGTCAGGCCATCAATTCCTAATAACAACATTCACTGGCAGTTTTTGACAGTGATGAACGATTCTTTCTTTTTTGCTCAAAGAAGATCAGTTCTCCATGGTGAATCAAGCAAAACTTAAGCAACAGTATGATGATCAAGTCATACAGCTGAGGAAAATAAGTTACCCAAAGGCCATGTTACCTTAGAGTCGATTTTCAGTATTGACGATCAGCTTAAAAAGGGTAAAGATAGCTTGTAAATCAAAGAACATTATGAAGAACTGAAGATTTTCAAAGGTAAACTCCTTAAGATAGGCAAAATTTGTTCACATGAAGATAAACAATCTTTTGTTGCCTTATGCCAAGAATTTTATGATGTGTTTGCTTGGGAATACTCAAATTTGAAAGGGTTTGATCCCCATATTGCTCAGCACACAATTGAGTTAGAACCTAATGCTAAGCCAGTAAGGCAGAAACAAAGGCCCTTGAATCCTAAGCTTGAGCCCTTAATGATTAAAGAGCTGACCAAACTAGTTGAGGGGGGTATCATCTTTCCTATTAAACAAACTTCATGGGTTTCTAACCTTGTGCTGGTTAGGAAGAAAAATGGTCAAATAAGACTTTGTGTAGACTTTAGAGACCTTAACAGAGCATCTTTGAAAGATCATTATCCCTTGCCATCTATGGAACAAATTCTTCAAGTTGTTGCTGGATCAGAAATGTTTTCTCTTTTGGATGGATATTCTAGTTATAATCAGGTGTTGGTTAAAGAGGAGGATCAGTTCAAAACTGCTTTTACAACTAAGTGGCGCACCATGGCCTACAAGAGAATGCATTTTTGGTTTATCAAATGTTGGTGCCACCTTTCAGCATGCCATGGATATGGCATTTCAGAATTTAATTCAGAAATGTTTGCTAGTTTATCTAGATGACATAACTATATATTAAAAAATTGCAAATGAACATTTGTCACATTTCAAGCAAGTTTTTGGAAAATGTAGAGAGTATGGAATATCTCTCAATCCGATGAAGAGTATTTTTGTAGTGCATGAAGGTAAGCTATTAGGTCACATAGTGTCAAAAGATGGAATTACTATTGACCCTGAAAGAGTCAAAGCCATACTTGAGTTGCCATTACCCAATCACAAGAAGGGTCTACAGAGCTTTTTGGGCTGAATCAACTTTCTCAGAAGGTTCATCCCTGATGTCGCAAACCTGCTACAACCTTTAACAGCTATGTTAAAGAAAAATGTAGTTTTCAGTTGGAAAAAAGATGCCAAGAAAAATTTTGAGACAATTAAGGAGGCCTTAGCAACAACTCCTACACTGGTAAATCCTAATTTTTCTAAAGATTTTATTCTATATGCTTATGGTAGCACAAGTAACATTTTTGCAATGTTGGTGCAAAAAAATGAAAAAAAAATAGAGCAACCAATAGCCTTTTTCAGTCAAGGTTTAGCTGATTATGAACATAAATATTCCTTTGTAGAGAAGCATGTTCTCACTGTCATAAGAAGCCTTAAAAAATTCAAGCCTTTAATCTCTAATAATAAAATTCATGTCATGGTTGCACACCCAAGTGTTAAGGAATTTTTGTTGAGCAAAGATCTGAATGAAAAAAGAGTAGGGTTGATCACTAAGGTTATGGAATATGATGTGGATATCAAGATTACCAAGTTGGTTTGAGGTAAAGGTCTTTGTGAATAGCTTGGTTTAGGGTCAAGCAGTGTAAATGACTTAGAACAGGATACTATTTTTGCTAATGCAATTGAACCCCAGAATGCTTGGGATGATATGCCTCCGATAACAACAAATTGGGCTCAAGACATGACCCATTTTTTACAGACTGGTGAGTGCCCACCAGGTTTAGATAGAGCTAAATGAAGATACTTCAGACTAGAATCTATACCATATGTGCTGGTGGATAGTGTTCTTTTCAAAAAGGATCTCAATGGTGTTCTATTAAGATGTATTCACAGTGATCAGGTTGAGAAGATACTTCATGAGTTTCATGATGGAGCTGCAGGTGGTCATTTTGCTCCAAGAACTACTGCATGGAAGATAATGAGAGCTGGTTACTATTGGCCCAACTTATTTAAAGATACATATGCATGGTCAAAGAAATGTGTGAAGTGTGCTCTTTTTGTAGGAAAAGAAAAGCTTCCTGCTATGCCTCTACATCCAATTCAGGTAGAGTAGCCCTTCATAAGATGGGGCATTGATTTCATTGGGCCAGTAAATCCACCTTCTAGTGCTGGTCACAAATGGGTACTTATAGCCACTGACTATTTTACACGGTGGACAGAGGCGGTTGCATTAAAAGAGGCAAATGAATCTTCTGTATTGAATTTCTATGATGACATAGTAACCAGATTTGGAGTTCCTGACTCTATTATATCTGATAATGCTCTTGCATTCATGGGTTTAAGAGTAACTGATTGGGCTGTTAAACATGACATTCATTTGAATACATCCTCAAATTATTACCCTTAGGGTAATGGCTTAGCTAAAAGCACAAATAAGAATCTCATTAGGATTATTAAAAGAACAATGGAGGATAATCAAATGACCTGTCATATTAATTTAAAGTATGCACTGTGGGCAGACAGAGTGACTCCTAAGAGGTCCATTGGTAATTCACCATATTTGTTAGTTTATGGCAAAGAGGCAAGATTGCCTTTGTCTGTGGAGCTTCTAGCTCTTGACATTATACAGCAGTTATAAATGTTTGAGGAACAAGACCCAATGTCTATGAGATATGCAGAGCTCATGGAGCTCAAAGAATCAAGAGACAAAGCAATGAAAGTTTTGGAGTATTATCAGCGCCAAACAAAGAGAACATTTGACAAGAAAGCTACAGCCAAAATATTTAAAGAGGGTGATATTGTTCTCAAATGGGATGTTCTAAAAAGTAGGTCGGGCCATCACACAAAGTTTGACAACATGTGGATGGGTCCATTTATCATCAAAGACTGCAAAGAACACAATGCTTATCAACTGGCCACAACTGAAGGTGAAGTGCTTCCTATCCCAGTCAATGGGATACACCTTAAACCCTATTTTCAAGTTTGACGAGTTCCTCTATTGTACATATTTAGTTAGGTTTTATGCTTTCAATAAGTGCTTCTGCACTTTATTTTAGGTGTTTTTCCATTTTTCTTGGTGCTATTTCAGCATAGTAAATATTTTTCTTTTCAGTTTCTCCTATTTCTTGAGTTTCAGACAACTTGATATGATCTATAAGTTGTAGACACATTTGAGCTATGTGCAAAGTTGATGTTAATACTTTTTTCTGAACTTCCTAATGACTCCATGCCCAATGGACAAGTTTTGGCTACTGGTTTCCATGTTCAACAGGAAAACATCCAGCAAAGGTCGCTAGAAATGTTGCCCATTTTTTACCTACGGGCTCAAGCAGGCAGGAAATTGTGTTTCAGATGTTCAAGAAGGTCAAATGGGATATTTGCGTCAGGGGTTAGATCATGCATCTGGTGACATTTCACAAGGAGCTCATTTGAAAAGTCTGCCTTAACCATTTTTGGCACAAAACTTACCAGGAAAGGAAGTCAGCAAGACCTTCCTGTTGTCTTTCTGACTAGCAGTGCATCCTATGTGGTTGAATAGACCAATCACCAAGACTTTCGGGTCGCCAAGAGTCTTCATGTATCTCTCCACTTGTAAAGGATCATGCCAACAGTTGTTCATTGGGGAGCTCTCGACATAAGGTCTTGTCGCCCGCTGTGAGGTCTTCCCAACCGGTGGTTGTCACATCGATAGTTATTCACCAGGACAGAGTCGGGGAGATTGGTTTGCCTTTGGTATGAAGTCCCAGTGACTAACAGGGGGTCTCACCAATAGCAAGCTCCCCGAAGGATTTTTCCTTCGGCGTAAGGTCTCGCTGACCAAGCAGAGTCTCCCCAACAAGAGGTGAGCTTGGCGAAGGATGGAGGAGTCACCGTGATGTCTCGGTGAACGGAGGTGGTCTCGCCGAGAGATAAAGGGGTCTCACTGAGAGAGAATGACATCGATATAACCTCTGGTCGATAGGCCAAGGTCTTGGCGATAAGAAGTGAGCTCGGTGAATGGTGATGTCTTCAGAGAGATGTCTCCCCAACCGAGGGTGGTCTCACTGAAACAAAATGAGGATCGACATAGTGTTTTGAGCTCGGCGAGATCTCTTGCCAACCCGTGGGATGTCTCCCCGAAATGAGGTGAGCTCTCAACAAAGGAAAGTGAGCTCACTGAGAGAGTTTGACATTGGTAAAAGGTCCTGCCGATAGGCGAAAGTCTCCCCGACCATGAAATGAGCTCACCAAATGGAGGCATCATCGCCATGAGGTCGACCAAGGGAAGTCTCCTTGACTAAAGCGATGGGAGCTCGATAAGAGTTCTTGCCGAAGCAGGGTGGTTTCGGTGGGAGGTTTCACCGACCACCGACAGGAGGAGTTCGATAAGATGTCTTCCCAAAAGGATGGGGTCTTGCTGAGATGAAATGGGCTCGCCGATAGTATAAATCCTCCTTCGGCATGAGCTCTCACTGACACATGGATGTCCTGTCGACAGAGGAGCATAGCGATATAACTCACAAAGAGTGGTATGACCTCATGCCGACTGAAGGAACTCTTTCCGAATACAGATGACTAGGCGATGAAGTGGTGATGTCAGTATGACTCCTGAGGGGCTCGATGTAGCATCTTGCTGAAAGCGATATGTCTTGTTGATGTTCTAAGCGATGACAAAGGCGATTTCGATATAACTTTTGTGGCTCGATGAGAACTCTCAGTGAGAGTTGTTTTCTATGCTGATAGCTACAGAGAGGCATAATCACATCGGTGAGACACTTCTAGTGTCTCACCGAGATGCAATTATGATGAAGAGCTATGACTGCCCGAAGCAGCTTGTGTGGCATTTGTTCGACCAATCCGAGGGGAGCTACAGGGGAACCATTGGCAGCTTGATCGATGCCAAGAGGATCAACAGGGGGAACACGACGTGGATCTTCCCTAGGCTCAGAGGCATTCAAAGTAGCTCGACTAAAGGAGATTCAAAGACGAGGGACACGAAGACCAAAAATGAATGCGGTAGTTGCAAAAGATCAAGGAGGCCATTCCTAGAGCGACTCCACACCGACATGGACAACGGGGAAGCTACATTAACTTCATCTGAAAGATGAAGGGGCAGATCTTTATGAATAGGGACGTACTTGAATGCAACATTAATTTCATGCAAAAAATCTAAGGGATATTTTTCTGAAGACAGATATTTTGTAAGCCCTAGGGGCCAACACATCTTTTGTATATAAGGAATTTTTTCCTCTTTGTAAAGGAGTTTGGATTATGCATTCCGGAGGGTTAGTGATTTTTCTAAAATCCTTTCTCAGCTGATGTATGTTTTGTAACTCAATTGAAATCTGGAATATAGCATATAGAGATTACCTTGGAAACCAGTGTTGGTGTTTCATATTGTTTTCGTTTCTTTTCAGGTTATGTAAGTTTTGAATTGTGTTTTCTAAGTCTACATTTTGAACTTTAAGTCATGAAATTCATCTTTCCTTCTTAAAATAGATACGCAGATTAAACCTTTTCAATAATGATGCATAAATTCACAAAGATATGTTGAGTAAATGAAATATCTCTCTTTAGTTTCTTAGTGTATGTTCATCTTGTTTTCATTCCACGATTTCTATCATTCAGGTGTATCACCATAGTATTTAGTTTTCTTTTATGTATTCCTTCTCCCTTTACCTCATAAAGATTAGTAGTTTAGGTGATAACACAAAGGAAGTCGGCCTTCTCTGGAGGTTCATTTCAACTTTAGGTGACCCACAGCTTTGAAATGATCCCATGTTTCTCCATAAAGCTCAGTTTTCATAACTTTGCATAGGGTTCATTTCTAGGAGACAACATGAACATCACAACACCATGTATCACCATGAAACTCTTTAGATATCAAATCAAATATTTGACATCAATGACAAATAATGCCAACAAACTCCCTCTTTGGCATTGATGTCAACTTCTCCCCCTGAGATGATGAAACAAATCCATGAATCCATTTCCATCTCATGTCAATTTCTCCCCCTTTGAAAGCTATTTCAAAGAGCTATGTCCATCATAATGAAATTATCAATCCAAGAACACCACTATGCATACTTCAAGATCACAGTTAACACACAACATCACACTGTTACTGTTTGAACAGAGAAAATGGGCATTAGAAACATCTAAATTTTCCCGCAAGCAAATGAATGAAACACTGCAAACAAAAACTGTTACAAGGCAAAAAACCATTGTCATAAAAAAAAGAGCAAAATCACTTGTCAGCAAGAAAAGTTACCATCACTAAATCACCAAAAAAACCATCAAAACCCACTGTCAACTTAAAAAGTACACATTTGTGACCTTTTCACACATCGCCCCATCTAAAATGGGGACCCATAAATTTTTGCTCCGTTCTGGTCTTTTGGCTTTGCTTTTTGTCTTTCTCTCTCGTTCTGCTTCTTTTCCGCTATCTGATTTTCTGGGGACGCTCCCGTCAGCAAGCTTGAACGTAAGATTCGACCAAGTCTGAAATTAGGGTTTCACGTTTTTAGGTCATATTGAGATCAGATTGAGTTGGTTTGTCAGCTTTTGAGCCTAGCAGAGTTATTACCATGTTTTCAGCAAGCAACCCCTGAATTTTCACTGAATTTTGCCATCTTTCTATTTTTAGTAAGTGTCAGTTTAGGGTTGATTTTCGTAAGGTTTTCGCATTTTGGCAACTTCATTACCTTCCGAGCACTTCAGATTCACTTTTGACAAATTTTGAGCAGAAACGGACTACTTGCTATTTTTAGCAGTTCTGCCTTCGGAGGCAATTTTCAGGGCTTAAACGCAGAGTTTTTCAACGCATGTCCGGAGATTCCTTGTGGGTTTTTCGAGACCTTCGCAGTGATGTGACATGCAAAGTATGATGATGACTTTCAGCATTCGGCCTTCGGAGGCCAATATCAGGGTTTGCATGCAGACATTTTCAGCGCATGTCGGCATTTTCTTTCTGGGTTTTCCAAGAGCTTCGCGACGATGTAACATGCAATGGAGCTGACCACTTTTCGGAAACTTACTATTTTTAGCCAGTGCGTGCATGTTGAAGATTTTTCTGGGTTTTTCTGGGTTTTTCAAGATTTTTCGGGCAGTGTGACATGCAAGATCATCCGACAGCCGGTTGATCACTTTTCGGGTCGCTTTCTATTTTTAGCAGGTATTACTTGGGCAACAGCTCGACACTCCAGAAATGCAAGCTGATCATCGTGCAACTGAAACGACGTCAAACGGAGCTCATTTGAGCGACATGCATAAATTAGGGTTTCGAGCTTCAGCGCTAAAAATGAGGAGTCAAAGGTCAGAATGTTCAAAACTGAAGTACCCACCATGATCAGCATCCTTTCGAGAGTATGTTGGCAAAATTTGAAGGCAATCAGAGAACCTGCTATTTTTAGTAAGGCATTTTGGGCAGGGGCTATAAATAGAAAGTTGATCTCGGCATCGACATACACAGGCAAGTTCACCGACAATGGGCCCACTGTCCAAATTTCAAAGCAAACGGAGCAAGGAAGGCCTCAGAAACCAACACTTACTATAAATAGTAAGTCACCTCAGCAGCAGCTATAATTGGCAGGTCAGCACCAAATCCCAGCAAATACAGGTCAAGCATGTGATGAAAAGTCCGTGGCGCGAATTTCAAAGCAAACAGAGTTACGGAGAATGAAGAGTCAGCTGGTTGCTATTTTTAGCAGGTCGATTAGGGTTTCCTAAAATCAAGGGCAGAACCCGACAGTCACGCAGGATCAGCATCCGATGGCAATCACCATGTTTCAGGCATTCAACACGCAAATTTTGAAGACTTTCTGAGAAGTTTCTATTTTTAGCAGGCTGCTAAAAATAGCAGGTACAAACAGACATCAGGCACTAACAGAACAAGCTAGTCAAAATTCAGAGCAAAGTGAAAATCGGGCTTTCAGGAATCAGAATCCAGTCAACGGCGCGAAATTTCAGGAACTTTCTAAAAAAAGAAAGTCAGGGTGAGTTAGGGTTGACCACAGAAAATCAACTCAAAATCTGGTAACAGGCGTAAAATTGTGCTAAAATGGATAAAATTTCAATTCCGGCATTAAGGCTCACTTTGAAGGCTGAACGGAGGTGAAAAATTTTCTAAGTCCGGAAACTTGACGGAGACCCTGCCAAATGCGCCCAAGGTCATGGAGGGAGTAGAATGATGAAAATTTCACTAAGTGTCGGAAACTGAACGTAGCCAGGGTGATTTGCGCCTAGGCCAAAATTGAAACCTCCACCATCCAAATGCGCCTAAGTGCAAAAGTGGATGCTTGATATGCCAAATGCGCCTAAGGGTTAAATTGAAACCTTGGAAGGTGAAATGCGCCCAAGGAGGTTGAAGATGGAATTTTTTCACTAAGGCATTGAAAATAAGCAGAGGCCCTAGCAAATGCGCCCCTGGGTGTCAAAAAGTGAAAGTTGGATATGCTAGATGCGCCCCTAACTTGATGCTTGACCCCTTGGATGCGCCCCTCTTTAAAAGCATAAAAATCTCACTCAGTATGTCAAAAGTGAACGTAGCCATGGTCATATGCGCCCATGACACAAAATGGAAGTTGCACACATTAAATGCGCCCCTTTTGACAAAATTAGATGTTGACCCTCTCATACGCGCCTAAGTGAAAATGAAAGTCCCATGTGCTAAATGCGCCTTGAAGAAGGATGAGTGAAAAGCGCCTGAGTGTTAAAAACGGAAGCCCGTGGGTTCAAATGTGCCCAAAGCCTAGACTGGATGTTGATATATTGATTGGCGCCTGAGTGTTGAAACTAAAAGCTCATGATATTAAATGCGCCTCCAACTGGAAACATCATGGGTAAAATGCGCCCTTGCTAGCTAAAGGGACTTGGAAAATATCCTTAGGCGTGGAAATTGGAAGCACCACCTCTCATTTGCGCCCAAGCTTAAAATGAAAGCTTGATGGGTAATTTGCGCCCAAGCTTAAAATGAAAGCTTGATGGGTAATTTGCGCCTGGGGTGTTAAAGTGAATGCTTGCTAGGCAATACGCGCCTCAAACTAAAACTGGAAGTTGATGGTCTTGTTTGCGCCCAGAGAGAGGAGGGACTTAAAATTTCACTAAGGCATAAATGAACGTTGCAAGTGTCAAACGCGCCTAGCATAAATTGAAAGTAGCATGTGGTAAATGCGCCCCCTCATGAAATCGAATGGAGATGCACCTTGGCGTTGAAACTAAAAATACAACCTATCATATGCGCCTAAGATTTAATTAAAAGAAGACCATGTCAAGTGCGCCCTCTTGACAAACTGGAAGTTGGCACCCTCAAACGCGCCTAGATGCTCAACATGCAATTTGCGCCTGAAGCCAAAGTGAAAGTATGGACCTCTGTATGCGCCTTTGACTGGCATAAGGATGTAAAAGTTTCTAAGTGTCCAAGGCTGAAAGCTTCAGCACTCATTTGCGCCCAAGGAACAAAATGCAAGCTGGAGATTTCACACGCGCCTTCAAAAGGAATGATGGACTAAAATGAAAGCTTCCCAGGTAAATGCGCCCACCATAGTTAAAAGTATGAAATGCGGACAAAGTGAACAAAGCATAAAATTTTCTAAGTGTTAAAATTAAAACTCCATATGCCATTTGCAGGGGGTGTTAAAATGAAAGTTAGACACATGATATGCGCCCATGGCAGAAACTAAACATTGACCATCCCTTTTGCGCCCAAGGAACAAGATACAACTTGGAGGTCTCAAATGCGCCCAAAGCTTCAGCTCTTCATACGCGCCTGAAGGAATCAAGAGAGTGGATTAAAAGTTGGAGTATATCTGAGTTAGATGGAGACTACCATGAATGCGCCCTACTTCAAGGAAAGAGTGAACATCAAAAAATTTGCCTAAGGCGTTGAAATTGAAAGTGCCACCTATGATTTGCGCCCAATGTTGAAAAGCTAAGTGTTGACCCTCTGGAATACGCCTATAACAAAGTTGAAGGTTAGAAAGACCAAGTGCGCCATTGGTATTAAACAAAATTTGCCTGAGTATGAAGACATCGAGATTTTTGAAATTCAAAATGTGCGCCTAGGATTGTGAAGGAAATTAAAAAAATCCCTTCAACCACGCCTAGACTGGGAGGAGTAAAATCAAAACGTGGGGATTTTAAATAAAAAAAAATCAAAAGGCGTTTAATCTTGAAATAAAATCAAAGGGCGTTTAAATTTTTCAAAAAAGCAAGACGTTTGAAATAAAATAATCAAGTGGAGATTTAAATTTAAAATTTTGACTTCTAAGGACACGTGAAATTTTCTCAGCACGATTAAATCGAAAGGCATTCGGAAGAAATTAAAATTTCTCTAGCAAGACGGAGAAATTTAAATTTAATTAATTAATTAATTATTTTCCTAAGTCTAATATTAAATTCCCCCTTCGATTTTGACCCATGCAATTTTAAAATTTCGGACGATTTAACAAGGGGAATTTGTTTCGGAAGTCGATTACGGACGGAAAATAAAATTTTGCCTAGCCAATTTTGACAATCGATGTCGAATTTTTAAATGCGTTGAAAGAAATAAATTAAAATGGCGATTAAATTAAAATTTTAATTAATTAAAAGTGCCATTTTAAAATGCAGTCGAGATAACTTCAAATCGATGTAAAAATGATTTTCTCGAAATCACTGGAGGTAACTGGCAGTCGGGAGGGAATTTTAAATTTAAATCGAGGAAAGAATCTCCCCGAATAGCAAATTGTCATAATAACTGCCAGACGACGAGAATATTCCCTTTTAATTTTAGCAGACGCGTCAGTCATGATGAAAGGAATAAAAGGCATCTGCTAAAATTAGCGCCAGCCTTTTGCTATAAAACTTCGAAGATTTTCATTATCGTCTCACAAGATTCGAAGTTGAGATTTATGCTGGCAAATTGAGTTGTGAGATTTAATTCGAGAAGTTGCTGAAAGTTCGATTTTTGAAGTTTGAGATTGAAGTTGCTGAAAGTTCGATTGTTGGAGTTGCTGAGATTCGAGATTGCAAGTTGCGAAGTGCTTCGAAGTAAAAGGGGTTTAGCATTTTCTTTTTCTTCACGTTATCGAGGTATGTCTTCGAAGTTGCTGAAGCTTTTTATTTTGCTGAAAGTCGATAATGCTTTTAAAGTTTAAAAGTTGAAATGCTGAAATGCTTTATTTATGCTGAGAGTTAAAATGCTGAGATTGTTTGAATGCCAAGTTGATTGAGCTTTGATTTTTCGAAGTTGTTTGAGATTGCTGAGGGTTAGAATCGAATTGGGTTTAATTTGTAATGACTTCGAAGTTGCTGTTTTATAATTTCGAAGTGTTAGCTTTTGATTGCTTTTCGAAGTTGCTGTTTTATAACTTCGAAAAGCTGATTTTAATTTGTCGAAGCTTGCTGATTTTAACTTGTACACGTCTAAAACTCTCGGATTTATTTTCTTCGAAGTTGCTGATGTATAACTGTCGAAGAGTTGATTTCAAACTTGGTGATTTATAATTTATAAGCTTGCTGATTTTAATTCGAAATTGCTGATTTTAAATATTGCTAAAACTTAACACGCTTTTTCGAAGTTGAAATTGATAGAGTTAATTTCTCGTGAGGAGTTAAGTTATTTCTTTTGGCTGCGAGTTGCTGGAGGTTGAAGTTTTAATTCTTGAGAAATCAAGGTTGGCTGCTAACGCTACTAACTTGTATTTATTTTTGCAGCCAACTCCAACCGCCAGCCGCCTCACGTGATTGTTGTTTTAAAAGTTGATGGAGTAATATTCGCTTTTGTTTTGCAGATGGCTGACGCTGCTGGAACTAGCAAGGCTGGAACTAAGGCTGCAAACAACGAAGCTAACGCCTCCAGGCAGGCGATTATCAAGGGCCTAAAGAAGTCCTTCATCCCAGAGTCAAAGATCATCTCGAAGTATGGCAATTTGACGGACACCAACCTCGGGTCCTTCAACCTCGAGACGTTCATACCAATGTGGGCAAGATTGCAGCCATTCTTTACAGAGATGAGGACATTTTCCCAGTTGGATTTCGAAAACGTCTCCACGTTTTCAACAATCATTCAGAGCACGCAAGATTCTATGGAGACTTGGGGAAAATCTTGCGAGAGGCATGAACAAATGGTAGCCATCTTGGAGTATCAGTTGAATCTCACTCCATCAATTTCTGAAGAAGAGGTAGACGCAGTGCTGGCGCGATTCATAGCGTACGCGGTCAGAGAGAAGAGCAAAGGAATCCGGGTCATGGACGAGAATCTTCTAGAAGGTTAGTGGGCATTAATTGCTCATACTGGTCAAAGGAGGAATCTGCTATTTTTAGGAGCATTTATGACGCCACTCCTCCACCTTCTGGCGGTTTTTAGGGCAAACTCGTCTAGGGCTGAGGTGGCTCAATCTGAGCCCTCCGTTGTAATTTGATCTGGCCGTCGATTCAAACAGGCCAGCTATATAAGGGGGAGTCCCCCTCATTTGTACTCTAGTAGTCATAGAATCAGAGAATAGAGAGCAATTGTTGAAGCAGAATAGAGAGTAGAAGCTTTTAAGTTAGAGTAGTTTTTCATTTGCATTGTTGAAGAAGAAGGGGAATTCTCCCTTAGAGAATTTTGTAAGAGATTGTCACAAAAGATTATTCTTAATAAAGCTTTTCATTGATGGTGAATTTCAACTTTGTTTGGAATAGTTCGTGAGGTTTCTTATTCCCTTTGACTTCAATTAGGAACTTAATTTCATGCTTGTAGTTAGATATGGATGTTTATGCTTGATATAAGTGAATTTCTTTTATCCATACCACTAACGTTCTTGCTGATGGTAAGTCCGTCTTGTGTGGTCAACTGGACTTTCAGTACTTAACTTCAATCAAGGTTCATAGGTGGTTATGCATCGTTGTGATGGTAGTTGCTCTATTGAATCGTGATTTGAACATCATTTTCACCCTTTGAAGATTGCACTTACCTTGTTGACGCTGTCCAACAGGAGGCTAAACAATGTTTGTCGAAATTCATTTAGGTTGAGCGTAATATCCATTTGCATTTAGATTAGAAGTTAGATTTTAGAAATCTCTGCAACCATTCAATTCTGCATAATCCTGGTTAGTTTTAGGAAACTTGCATCATAAAGCCAAATCATTCGCGCATAAAATCCCCTTTAAAAGCACACATTGGTTGTCACTACACGTCTTGTGAACAACTACGTAAGTCCCCTCGTGAGTACACAGCATACACACATCAACCAAACTGAGCCTATTCGCATTTAAAGAACCTTGGAGTTGAAGGCGTGATCTCACTCGCAATCTTAGCACGTCGAATACTTTGTTCAAGAGAGAATAGGGGATCCATTTGGAAACTTTGTTCTACCTGGTTGGTGAGGTCACAAAAATCACATCAACAGTATTCCCTCTTGATTCCAGACATCTCATTGTCCATCACTAGAATGGCCCTGTGATACTCCAAGAAAATATCATATTATCCCATCAACAAACTATCACTGTCCCTGGATAAATGAAGATAGTCACTCACAATATTACTCTTTATCCACTCCTATGGCCTTTGAATGCAATATATTCACTCCCCCTGTGAAATAGATATAGGCCTTGAGTACACTGCATATAAAGGACACAGGAGAAAAAAATTCTCTCAAGAAAAGGAAATGTATACAATTGTCATGTCACCGCACCATATTGATTAAACATTTGACAAAGATCTTCAAATTGTGACTACACTTGTGAATAGTTGATGCTTGCATTGAGACTTCTATAAACATTCCACAATATTTGAAGATCACTAAATGCAAGAACAAAAAATTTCAATAGAGCAAAGTGCCATTGTTCAATCTACAAGGGTGCATTAACTTAGGGAATAGGAAAGAGTATTTGATCCAATAACTGTAACCATAACATCAGTTCAAGGTAGTGACTCTTACTATGAAAGACTTATAACAATGTTGTAGGCACACAAGACTTAGACTGAGATAATCATGAAGAGCACTGTATAGAGTACTCCTTGTACCATGCGATAAGCCATTGTTCACTATGTATTCATGATATTATTGTTTCTTACTCAAGAACCAAGGATAATATTCTTGAAAATGAAATTCACCATGCAATGTCATCAAGTAACTACTTCAAGTAACCAACAAACTATAAACAGACCCAACTACTAGCACTGCCACCAAAGGAAAGTAGATATTGGAACATACCTGACATACTTTGCCCCTTTGAAAGACTGATGATTGCACAACATTCTACACTTTGAGATGATTATCATAAAATGAATAAAGGAACTTTTAAGTATGTAAACTAAACTTCTTGAGTGAACTGTCCTTTTTCCTAAAGTGAATGACTTGAGATAAACTGACTGCACATACTCCTCAAACAAAAAGAGACTATAACTTTCATATCCATCAGATTATTTTCAAAGACTCATATGACCATCAAAAATGAAACTACCATCATTGTGTAAGACTGTGTAACTTAGCATTGAGTATAGAAGAAGCATTGACAAAGACATCAATGTAAGTGTGCAAGAATACTTGATTGAAATAGGATGTTGCTCATTACAATAAGAACCATACTCTGCACCATAAAGACCATTGCATTTTGCTGTCATTAAGGAGACAATATCATTACCCGTTGTACCACATACTAGTGTTGCATGAGAAGACAATCCACAAACTCATGAATACTATCTCAAGAGAGAATTGTGACTGTAAGAAACAACTAACATCATTGTGTTAGTGAAAACATCACTCCCATTTCTTTGCATATCACTTTCATTGCATTGTAAACACCACTGTGCAAGGCATACTACAGTAAGTAATATGAGGAGAACACATGTTATCAGAACACCATTGTGACCATACTCCTATAAACTCCATGTCTCTGCAAACTGTGACACTAACTAAACCCTATATCATTGTCCATCACCAACTAGATTGTAAACATTGTAAACATCTGCGCATACTTGACTACCTAGCATTACTCCTAAGGCAAAGTACTGTATTTAGGAACCTTTAATAGCACTGTGACCTCTGCCACTAAGATATCACTGCTCCTTGGTCATGTTTGAAAAGTTTAACCTTTGATAGCAATGTCAAAGAAAAGAAGTTGAGGCACTGTCAAGCAAAATCATTTAACATTTAACATCAAAATTGTGTCTCCGACAATGCATACTGTCAATGAACATGTCCACTATCACTTTTATCTTTTGGTAGTCCTTATTGCAGAAACCACAATTCATTCAACATTATGTCATGGCCCAAACCTATTGTAAATGTTGACTTAGAGTAGAAAGTATGGTTTAGTAGAAGGCTTCTTATCTTCTCTTCAAGAAAATATTTCATTGTCATCACTCTTCCTTAATGTCAAGCAAGGGCACTGTCATTTCAAATATTTCTTGCACTGTGACTCCACAAAAGTCATAAAGCACTATATACTAAGAACAGTGAACATACCAAAATTTTTCTATCACCTTACCAAATATACAAATGTAAAGAATGAACCCTTGATACATACCTTTGTAGCTGAGTAAAGGAACATTGTAATTATTGTTACCAATCCCACTGTTTAAGAAACTGTTCTCCAAAGCATTCACCACAAGCAAATGTGATGTCTCACTATCAAAACCATTTGATCAACTCCACCAAGTATGAATCAAGAAAGAATATTACTATTCAAGTATGAAGAGCACTGATATTATGACTGAGATAATGAATATGAAGACCATTGTAATGATCATGGCACTTGAGATAAACACTTTTGTGACAGTAGACTATTGTTCAATTGACTTTATGGTCTTCTTATGGACTGTAACTCAAGTAATTCAAACTCTTGAAACTTTATATTAACTTTCAAGAATCATAGGATATCAGACAAGGACTTCTTCCAAAACACTTTTCTAAGCAAAAATGAGTCAATATTTCAACACGAACAACTGCAATAAGTAACCTAACTAAAATTTCAAGGTTTAGGGATGATAGAACAAAAACATAAGCTCCCCCTGAAACCATACTTACATAATTTGTTTTAGAGAGAAGAAGCAAGAGAAAGACCATCCAAAGAAATAGTACCTTTCCCTTTGATTTGAATACAATTATCGTTTCCAAACTTAACTGATCCACTTGAATATTCTTCTAAATCAATGAACTTGCTCTTATTCTCAGTCATATGAAGAGAGCACCCATTGTCTATAACCCATGGTTCTTTCTTCTTGTCATGTAGGATAGTTTGAACAAGCATAGCTTCAACCTTTTTGTCAATCACCTTTGGTTTCCAAACTAGTTTTGTCCTTTCAGTATTAAGAGATGTTACCTTGGAATGAACACTTATCTTCTTTTGTTGCATTTCCAAGTTAGATCCACAAAACTTAGCTATATGTCTAGAGTTACCAAAACTAAAGCATCTCAACTTATCAAAAGGATTTCTACTCACTAAGTGTAATCTCCTTCTAGAAGCAATCTTACATTCACCAACCTTGTGCCCATATTGATTACAATAAAAAGAATAACCATTGAAGTGTAGATTATACCTGAATGAGATTTTCATTTTTGCACTTGATGGTCTCATGATCCTTTTGCTTCCATTAGTATCAACATGCTGGATCAGATCTATTTTTGAGCTGGATTTTGAGGACATTATCTACTTCCTTTCATCCTCTTTTACTTGAAAGCCATTTGAAAATGAGCATTGTCCTTCTACAAATCCTAGACCAGTAACATCCTTGTGATGCTCTTGCTTGCTTATCATATCATATAAACACTCAGTACTCTTTTCAAATTGGAGTGTCTTGTGTAACTTCGAAGAAGCTTTTCCTAATTCATCTCTCAAAGATACTATCTCAGATTCATACTTTTCACAATCAACTTCTTTGGCCTTTAACTGCTTATTGACTTCTTCCTCTATTTTCTTAACTTCAGCAATTTGAACCTTCATATCTATTATTTTTTTCTCTGCATTTTGAAGGGCTAAAAGAGTTTTGGTCTTAGATTCTTTTTCCTCTTGTAGTTGCAATTTTAACCTTTGTTTCTCTATTCTAAGTCTCTTAATCTCATCAAGAGCATAGATGAGTTCACCTTCCATATCAACCTCATATTCATTTTCATCAAACTCTTGTTCAAAATAACTCACTAAGGGACCTCCTTCTTTGTCTACACTCTTCACTACACAATCATCTTTTGTACTAGGTTTAAGTGGTGTTTGTTGTTCAACATTCTGTTGGGTATTTATTTTTTCTCTGTTTCTTTTACTTTTTTCCATAAGGAGTACTCCACTACCAGGAACCCCTAAGTTGGTTAGACTTATGCAAGGGTATGGCTCTGATACCTGTTGTGACCTTTTCACACATCGCCCCATCACGATGGGGACCCCCTAAATTTTTCTCCATTTGGGTCTTTTGGCTTTACCTTTTGGGTCTGTCTCTCTCAGTTTGTTCCTTCCATTTGCTAGTGTACTTACCATTTGACCTGGATTTGAATTATGACTAAGTCTGAAGAGCTTTTTCAATGAATTAGGGTTTATAATTTTCATACTACTTTGAGGTCAAATTGATTGGATGATCAACTTTTGAACTTAGCACTGCTGTTAAAACACTTCAGGTGGACTCCCTCTGAATTTTCACTGAATTCTGCCAACTTTCTATTTTTAGTAAGGGTCAATTTAGGGTTTGTTTTTCTCGAGATTTTCACGTTCTGACAATGACACTACATTCTGAGTACTTTGAACTCATCACTGACAAAATTTGAGCAGAAACAGGTGACTTGCTATTTTTAGCAATTCTGCCTTTGGAGGCAATTTCTAGGGTTTACATGTTGAATTTTCAGATGCATGTCTGGATATTCTTTCTGGGTTTTTCAAGACCTTCACAGTGATATGACATGCAAAACAGGACAACTTTTAGCGTTCAGCCTTCAGAGGCAGATATTAGGGTTTGCATGCAGATTTTCTCAGCGCATGTCGGCATTTTCTTTCTGGGTTTTCCAAGAGCTTCGCAATGGTGTAACATGCAAGCGAAACTGGTCACTTTTCAAAAACTTGCTATTTTTAGCCAGTGCTTGCATGTTGAAGATTTTTTTGGGTTTTTCTGGGTTTTTCAAGATTATTTGGGCAATGTGACATGCAAAATCATCTGATGACCAGTTGGTCACTTTCTCAGCCACTTTCTATTTTTAGTAGGTACCTCTTTGACGCTGCCCGACACTTCAGAATCGTGAACTGATCGACATGCAACAGAAACGAGGTCAAACAAAGCTCATTTGAGGAACACACAAGAAAATTAGGGTTTCGAGCTTGAGGACTAGAAATGAGGAATCAGATGTCAAAATGCCCAAAACTGAAGTATCCACCATGATCAGTATCCTTTAGGGAGTTTGCTGGAAAATTTTGAAGGCAATCAGAGCAATTACTATTTTTAGTAAGGTGTTCCCGACACATGCTATAAATAGAAAGTCAATCTCGGGCGTCAGTGCAGACAGGAAAGTTTACCAACGAGGATCACCGCATTCAAATTTCAACTCGAATGGAGCTAAGGAAGTTTAAAAATCAAGCAGTTGCTATAAATAGTAAGCCACTTCAAAGCATGCCAAGAATAGCAGGTATGCACGAAATCTCAGTATGAAGGACCCTTGGTGCTAATTTCAAGACAAACAGAGTTGCAGAAAATGGAAAATCAGGCACTTACTATTTTTAGCAGGCATGGGCAGACAAATTAGGGTTTCCTAAAATCAAGGGTGGAACAGGATAGTCAAGTAGGAGCAGCATCCAGCCACGGTCGTTACACTTCAGGCAATCAACACGCCAAATTTGAAGACATTCTGAGCAATTACTATTTTTAGCAGGTTGTTAAAAATAGCAGGTGTAGGCAGGCATCAGGTCCCAACAGCACGATCACACCACAAAGTTCAAAACAGGGCAAAAATCAAGCCTTCTGGAGTCAAAAGTCAATTCAAAGCGTGAAATTCAAGGAACTTTCTAAAAATAGAAACTCAGGGAAAATTAGGGTTAGCAGGAGAAGATCACCCTAAATTTGGCAAAGGGCATGGAGCACATCAGGTTTGATAATTTTTCAAGTCTGGCACCAGAATTTGCTATAAGAGGCCGAAGACAGGTGAAATTCTATCAAGGCAAAAATGAAGGCTCACAAGTCAAACCTAGAGTTGACCCCTCCACAGGCGCCTAAGAACTTGAAGAATAAAATTTTATCAAAAATGAAAGCTCTACATGTGATTTGCTCCCAAAGATGTTGGAGTGGAAAAATTTTCCTAAGCCATGAAAACTGGAAGTTGGCATGGGGAAATGCGCCCAGCCTAAGGAGTAAGTTGAAAAGTTCTAAGTGGTTACAAATTGAAAGTTCCATGGGTCAAATGCACCCCCTTTTTGACTTGGAAAAATTTGTTTAAGTAGTGAAAATTCAAAGCTCCCCCTTGCATTTGCGCCTAAGAGCACATACCTCCATTTGCACCCCTAAGAGTAGAAATTTTCTAAGTGTTAGCGAATTGAAAGTTCAAGGTACTATTTGCACCCAAGGTGTAAGCTTGAAGGACATGTGAAATGCACCCCACTTTGAAAGAGCTTTAAATTTTTTCTAAGTTTCAAAAATTGGAACCTCCATGGTTAATATGCGCCCAGGGTCAAAAAGGGAGCTTGGAAATTAACTAAGGTGTAGAAAATGAAAGCTCGACCTATCAAATGCGCCCCTGAGGATAAAAGACTTCGAAATTTGACTAAGGCGTGAAATTGGAAGCTAGACATGAGAAATGCGCCTAAGTATTGGAAATTTGAAGCAGGAGGTCCCAAATGCACCCTTGAAGAGAAAGTGAAGGTAAAAATTTTTCTAAGTATGACAAATGTGGAATAAACACCTCCAGAATGCGCCATTGGTTAGGAAGGTGAGATTTGACTAAGACATGGAATTGAAAATTACCCCAGTGAAATGCGCCCAGAAAACTAAAAGCTCCCCATGCTATTTGCGCCCTTGAGCTTAGAGTTGATAAAATTAAAAGCTTAGTCTATCATTTGTGCCCCCAAGTGAAAGGCAACCCTCTTGTTTGCGCCCAAGGCTATGAAGAGGGGTTTTCAAATTTTCTAAGTCATCAAATTTAAAGCTCACCCATTGATTTGCGCCTAGCTTGGAGAAGGTGAAATTGAAAGTGCCTAAGTCATTAAACTGGAAGTTCAAGGGGTTATTTGTGCCTGGCACATTGAGTCAAGAGATAAAAAATTCTAAGTATCAGTACATTGAAAGTTGCCCCTATCAGATGCGCCTAGCAACTTGAGATTAATGAAATATTCTAAGGCATGGAATTGAAAGCTCAAGCCTCCAAACACGCCCACCAAGTTGAAGGGAAAACTCAAAATATCCTAAGTCGTTGAAATTGGAAGAAGAACATGTGATTTGCGCCTAGCCTGATGAGTGAGCTAGAAATTTCCTAAGTGACAAAAATTTGACGTCCAAGGGTGGATTTGCGCCCAAAGACATAAAGGTGGGTTAGTGAATTTGACTAAGTTATAAAATTGGAAGTTGAAGACATGAAATGCACCCCTTTTGACTTGGAAAATATTCTAAGTTATGAAATTTGAAACCTCCAGTGCTATTTGCGCCTAACCTCAAGGAGGATAAGAATGAAATTTTGACTAAGGAGAAAGCACATGGTATGATATGCCCCTAGATTTGGAGAAGCTCATATGCACCCAAAGCTTTGAAATATTTGTAAGGCAACAACATTGGAAGTAGAAGCCATCATATGCGCCTTGCTTTGAGAATTTAATAAAATTTCTAAGTGGCTAGAAAGGGGTGTCAATAAATATTAATTTAAATCTCCCCCCCCCTTTTTTCTACGTAAAACCATGTGGTGACTTTTTATAAATTCGAAGGCGTTTAAATTTTTCCAAAAGCAAGATTGAAGATAAAAATCAAGCTAAGGCATTGGAAGTGCTAAAATTTCTCTAGGCAATTCATTTCAAAATTTGCCTAAGTCGGAGAAATTAATTAAAATTTAACTTAATTATTTTCCTATGTCAAATTAAAAGATCCCCTTTAATTTGGACCCATGAAATTTTAAAATTTGGACAATTTTAATTACGAGGAATTCATCTTGGAGTTATTACGGACGGAAAATAAATTATCCCTAGCCATTTTTTTTAAAGTGTGCTAACGATGAAATTAAATGGCATTTAAATTAAATTTTAAATTTTAAATATGCCATTTTAAAAAGCAGTGGGATTATTTTAAATTGAAGTAAAATATTTTTTCTCAAAATTACTTCAGTTAACTGGAAGTAACTGGCAGTCGGGAGGGAAATTTCAAATTTAAATCGAGGAAAGAATCTCCCGGAATAGCAAATTGCTATGACGACTGTAAGACGATTGGAATATTCTCTTTTAAATTTGGAAAATGTCTAAGTCATGATGAAGAGAATTAATGGAATTTGCTAAAATAAGCACAGGCTTTCAATTATAAAAACCTCGAGGATTTTCATTTCTACTCACAAAATTCGAAGCTGAGACTTGTGCTGGAGAGTTGAGAGTGATTGTTAAGCTTTGAGTAAATTCGAAGTTGAGAGTTGCTGAAAGTAAGAGGAGGTGTTAAATTCAATTTTTCAAAGAGTTTGAATTTCTCAAAATTTGGAGTTGCTGAAGAAGTTGAAATTTCTGAAGTTGCGAAGTTGCTGAGACTCGAAGTAAAATCTGAAGTATAAGCTACCGAGGTTGAGAATTTTATTTCTCCAAGTTGCTGAAAATGGCTGAAGGACGAAAAGCTAATGTTGCTGGAACAAGCAAGGCTGGAGCTAAGGTTGGAAATAATGAAGCTATCAAAGAAAACGCCTCTAGGCAGGTGATCATCAAGAGCTTAAAGAAACCTTTTATTCCAGAGTCTAAGATCGTGTCGAAGTTCGGGAATGTGACTGATACCAACCTCGGGTCTTTCAACCTCAAGGCCTTCATGTGAAGGATATATGGGCAAGGTGGCAATCCTCCGACGGAAGTGTCACACAACATTGTGAAGAGCGGATTATATGCAGCAGCCGGGTTCCAACCAATAGTTCGATGTCTAGAGCTGATTATGGAGTGCGCAAACTTCTACAATTCAGATCATCGGATGATTGTTTCTTTAGATGGCACGTTGTTGGCCAACCTCACACCTGATGCAATTGGCGAGGCATTCAGGATCCTGGCTATAGATAAGATGTTATACAAATCCAAGGAAAAGGCTAATAAGATGTATGCCACATCTTTCGAGAAATGCATGAAGAGAATCAACACCACCTGGATGAGAAAGCCAAAGCCTCCTGCCACCAGGCTGCCAAAGCAAATAATTTCAGAGGAGCTGAAGTAGGAATACTGTGATATAATCATGTTGCTCAGTCGAGTTAATGGCAGCCTGTAGGCATATGTGTTCGAACCATGGATGTTCTTCTATATCAGCGTGGTGCTTGAAGGAAAGGTGGAAGTGAATTGGGCTCAGATGATCAGTGACAACATTGATGAGTAGTTTCAGAATCTAAGGAGAATGAAAACATTCTACATGAGTTCGTATGTTATCTACATGCTAGCTCGGATGACAAAATATAGGGGGTTGGCATACCAAGAGCTGATTTGGTGCGGTTTTAACCAGTTCAAGATTCATGAATCTTGTAGGCAGTTGCATCTCACAAGCATGGCCGACTTCAAGAGGGTGAACGACACCTTCACCATGTACATCACGAGGACCCTTCAGCGGAGATTGCAATAGAGGATATCTAAAGAGGCGCAAATGTTGATAGAGGAGTATGGGTTTTGGTTCGTCCAATTCCAAAAGTTCACCTATTTAAGGCTGACGGGGTACATTTCATACATCTACCGACTACCGAGGTACACCACAAATAGAATGATAATGCTTGAGTTGTCTAGGCAACTGGTGGCCTACGACAAAATTATAAGAAGGAAGAAGAAGGGAGGTTTACACTTTCCCATTGTTTTGGGAAACTCGCTAGAGGGGTGTCCTTCTTTGCAGGCAGCTAAGGAGGCTGAAGAAGAGTTGTGGTTCTATCAGTTAACTCTCCATACCAGCCGGCAAGATTTTGATCCTCGAGGAAAGATTGGAACAGTGCAGGGTGAGGAGTATAGGCATAGGGCTCACTTGGAGGATTTTTGGGCGAATGTTGGAGATGAAGCTAAGATTAGAAAAAGAATGTTTTCCAGGTTGCCTCTTAAATTAATCAGAGAATGTGAAGTGGTCCCAGTGCCGGATCAAGTTGATGAGGATACCAGACTTATTCACCCAGATTATGAATCGATAAAGAACATGCCAATCCCACCACCAGATTGGGCTGAGCCGGAGATTATGGACTTAGACACTTTTTTTATTCTCGTCTTGACTTTTACAAGGACTTGGGTAGAGGAGCGCATTCACAGATTGAGGAGAAGATCAATTGCCCTCTCGTACAACCTCATGGGTGATAGAAGGCCACTGGTGTCAGCAAGGAAAAAGAAGCAGATTGCCCAAGCTCCGGGGCCGCAACAATAGGAAGAACCAATTCAGCCGGAACCTCAGGGATCGGAGGATACATCATCTACTCAGTTGTTGACCCATTCCTCTAGCGTGCGTGAAGTCTCACTGTTTGCAGATCAGAGGGCTAGAATGAATGAGGATCCAGAAGTTGGATAGGTCAACCAGCCAATGCCAAGAGAAATGGACAGTCAGAGTGCTAACACTCCTGAAGGTGCTGATCAGCTAGATGAGGGAGAAGAAATAGAAACAGATACCCACTTTGATCATGTGCTTGAGACAGCTTTCGAAGAGGAAGACATCATAGAGTCAAGGGTTGGAGCTCATGAGGAGAATAATCAACATATGGAGATAGATGAACCTCAACAAAATACTGCTCGAGAGGAGGTTCGTGAGGTGGAGGCAATTGAAGAGCAGCCCCTTATTGTTTATGACACTCAGCGTAGTTGGCTCTCATGTGCTATAAGGAGAGATTAGGATGATGATGCTGACCTGGCAATTGAGATGGAGGAACTTCTAAACAGAACAAGTAGGTCACCGAAAAGGAAGAGGGCAAGGAAGTATTCGAAAATGGAGACTAATGAAGCCGGTTCGCGCACCCTCCATATTTTTGTTCCAAGGGAGGATCATGACTTAAGTGACGCAATGCCAGAAAATTACACCGTCACCACAATTGAATTGGGACGTCCTTCTAGAGTGCAAGTGGTTGATGAAGCTAAAAGTTCATTCCAAGCGATGGACATGCTAGTGAAAAAGGAGGGAAAGTATAAGAGATTGAAGAAGGAGCACAAGGCATTGGTTGGATATGTGCAACATCTAGCATGTCTAGGTGCTCAAGAGAACCCAGTGGTAGAGCTTCCACTTGAGCTGCCACGAGAATCAATCAGTGGGCTCGAGGAAATGAAGAGAGCTATACGAGAAGGAGATAAGTGGATAGGCGATGTTCGCACTGAAGTAGAGAAATTCATGGCTGATCTTGTCTCCTCTTTTCAGAGGGCATCTGGTATCCTCTCGCGCTTGGATGGTGTCGAGCAAGCTTGGGCTGACACCCATATATTCCAGGACAAGACTATTCCTCGCCTCGCTGTTTTGATGCGTGTGCCCATGAAAACTTTGATAAATGAAGGAGTGATCCAGGCTGGGGACAGGTATGATTTTCTTGGATGGCATTTAGCTGCATTCACTGGGAAGGGCTTCTTCGACATGGCAGCTACAAAGTCTTCTAAAATTAGGAAGGCCATAAGAAACATTCACGAGGGCATCCTCAACACATTGGATGCATTGTTCGCTAGGAGGCTAACTCATGAGGAGGTGGAAGTGGAAGGATTGAAGGCAAGGTTGCAGCCTTTCTTCTATGAGATGAGGATGTTTTCTCAACTTGATTTTGAGAACATCTCTACGTTTTCAGCAATTATTCAAAGCATGCAGGAGTCTATTGAGACTTGGAAGAAGACTTGTGATCGGCAAGAGCAGATGGTGGGTATTCTTGAATATATGCTCAATCTCACTCTGGAGATTTATGAGGAGGAAGTTGATTCAGTGCTGGCCCGATTCATAGCTTACGCGGTCAGAGAAAAGAGCAATGGAAACACAGTCATGGACGAGAATCTTCTAGAGGGATAGTGGGAATTAATTTCCCATAGTGGTCAAGGAGGAATCTACTATTTTTGGGATCATTAATGACACCACTCCTCCACCTTCTGGTGGTTTTTAGGGTTAATCTTGTCTAGGGTTGAGGTGGCTCGATCTGAGCCCTCCATTGTAATTTGATCTGGACCATCCATTGAGGTTGGCCAGCTATATAAAGCGGAGTTCCCTCATTTGTACACTAATAGTTAATCAGTTGATATTAGAGCAGAATAGAGAGTAGACATTTTTGGAGTTAGAATAGTTTTCATTGCATTGTTTGGAGGAGAAGGGGAATTCTCCCATTGAGAATTTTTGTAAGAAATTGTCATGAAAGCTAATCATAATAAAAGCATTTCATTGATGGTGAACTCAACTTTTGTTGTGAGTAGTTTGTGAGGTTTCTTCTTCCTTTGAATTCAAGTAGGACTTAATTTTCATGCAAATAGTTAGTTACGGGTGTTTATGTTTGATGTAAGTGAGCTTCTTTAGTCCATACCACTAACAATCTTACTGATGGTAATCTTGTCCTATGTGGTCAACTGGAATGCTTTTATACTTAACTTCGGTCTAGACTCATGTGTAGCTATGCATCATTGTGATGGTACTTGCATTATTGAATCATGATCTGAACATCCTTTTTCTCCTTTGAAGATTGCACTAACCTTGTTGAAGCTGTCCAATGGGAGGCTAGACAACGTTTGGTCGAAGTTCATTGAAATTGAACCTAACACCCCTTGCATTTAGGTTAGAATTTAGATCTTCTAATCTCTGCAGCCATTCAATTCCGCATACTTTTGGTTAGCTTTAGGAAAATCGCACTTCAAGGCTAAATCATTCACAAAAAAATCCCCTTCAAAGCATATATCTGTTGTTTACTGCAAGTATTATGAACAATTGTGTAAGTCCCCTCATGAAAACAACAATTCACATCAAACCAACTGAGGGTATTCTAAGTATTTCGGAACCTTGGAGTTGAACGTGCGAACTTTCTCGCAATCTTAGCTCACGGGATACTTTGATCAAGAGAGAATGGAGTAGCCCTCAGACAACTTTATTCTACTGATTGGTGCGGTCACGGAAATCACATCAACAATACCACTTGTTGGAGTACAAGAAACACTAAGAGGGGGGGTGAATCAGTGTTTCAATAATAACCTTCAATTCAATGGTTTTTCAAAAAAACATAATCTCTTTGTAATCATTGAATGTTCAATATCAAGAGTATAATCAAATGTGATAGCCAATAGCAGATCCTTAAATAACATGAAAAACTCAAATGTTGCAAAGTAGATAAAGGAAGCAACAAGACCTAATTGGATGAAACATAATAATCACATGAACCACAAAAGAATCATAACACGGTATTTTTCATGAGTAGAAAACCCTCATAGGGATAAAAAACCACTCAGCAAAATGTCTCACTGGCTTAATCAAAACCCACTGATTACAAAGCCTCACTGGCTACTTTTTTTGTGCCTCATTGGCAAAGCCTCAATGACTACTTTTTGTGCCTCACTGGAAAGAGAACCTCACTGGTTACAAGTATGCCTCACTGGAAAAAACTCCTTGGCCTTAATGACCAATCTCCAATGAAGAGGAACACTATTTCAAGGGGTTACCCTGTTACAATATGCACCAAAAAAATACACCTTCAACACCTTGACTACAAGAATAACTCAGCATACAATCTGACCCTCGCATACTTTGAAAAGAATGAAACAAGACAAAGACATTCTATTACATTGACAAACTTCACTCACATAGACAACTTCATCATTCAAGACATGATTATCTTCTTATTCAAAGAATACATACATTGTTTTGGATTCAACATGAAAACATTAACTTGTGATCACTCTCAGATCACACATATCTATGCAGAGAGAGATATATTTCAAAATTTACTATTGTACAGAGCCTACTGTCACTTAATCTCCTTCACTATGCATGATCTTGACAATAAACCAACTCCATATGCTTGTGATTTCATATAGATGATTGTTCTATATAAATAAAAAGACACATTTCATGGATACTATCATACTGAGTAAACATGAAACCCTCTCATAACCTGATCTTCAAGTCTTCTTCACTGTGTATAATACCACCATAAACTTTGTATCATGATCACAACACAAAACTCACATCAAACTTAGACCTCGCTTGAAATCTCCTTAACTCATTGGCAATCATTAGCAATTATGAGCAGACTAAAATGAGTAAAGAAACCATCCTGTATAGCAAACATACAGAGGCATTATTTAACATTGACATTAAAGTCTTCCTCTCTGTCTTTTCTTTGCAAGATCACGATATCATTAACTTCAGAAAAAACAAAAAACTCACACCACGCCTAGATCACACTTTTAATACATCTCCATATGCTGGCAAAGGTACCTCAACTCATCTCTACTTGTAAACGGTTATAAAATTGTGAGTAACCAACAGAACAAAGGCAATGATATTCACACTCTTATGCCTGTCATTGTGCAGACCACATAAAATAACCATTCACTCTTTAAATGTGAACCTTTGATTCTCAAAGCCTGCCAATCCCATAATTAAACAAGGACCATCAATCTTATATTGAGTAGTGCAATGTAAGAGTTTACCTTGTATAGCTGGTGTCACCTAAGAGCAAGGACCGGTTTTCCAATGAACTGAGACCCTCAACTCATTACTAAAGTGACTGTCCACTGAGTATAGCTGGTCACCAAAAAAATATAACATAAAGCAAACCTTTCTTTGAAGAACTTCAAAAAATATAAGCCCTAGGTCCTAGGGTATAGTAAGTCTTAGTGTTGTAGATTAAAGAATATGAAGAATTCAACAACCCAAACCCTTGATCCTCACAAGCACACTAAGAGAAGATCTTAACCATATCTCTGCCCATATTTTGTAACTACACTATGTATTAGAAATGACAAAATATTGTCACATCAAACTTCAACTTGCAGCTCTCTAAATGAATGTTCAATAAGGAATTTGCACACCAACTTTTACACATTACCCTTATGAAATGATCTAACACATGAAACCATGAAACCCATTTGGATGCATCAACAAGAGAGATCAATGAGCAAGACATCCATGAAAAATCCATCAACAAACTCATAACCTTTGAATGAACATCATACCACCATGTATCACCATGAACCTCTTTAGAGATCAAATCAAGTCTTCGACGTCAATGACAAATAATGCCAACAGTCTCATGGTGATGTCCATCACCATGAGACCACATTTCTTTGAGGCATTTTTTTCAAACAGCTCACTGCCTTGTTTCATAAAATGCTTTGGTAGACATGTATGAAAAATTCTTTGGTAGACATTTATGAAAAATATATGGTAGCATAGACATGTTTCATAAAATACTTTGGTAGACATGTATGGAAAATGTGGTAGCATAAAAAAGGCAGCGAGTTGTTTGAAAAAATACCTCAAAGAAATGTGGTCCCATGTTGATGGACATCACCATGAGACCACATTTCTTTGAGGCATTTTTTCAAACAGTTCAATGCCTTATTTCATAAAATGCTTTGGTAGACATGTATGAAAAATGCGGCAGCATAGACATGTTTGAAAAAAATTCTTTGGTAGACATGTATTGAAAATGTGGTAGGATAGAAAAGGCAGTGATTTGTTTGAAAAAATGCCTCAAATAAATGTGGTCTCATGGTGATGGACATCACCATGAGACCACATTTCTTTGAGTCATTTTTTCAAACAACTCACTGCCTTGTTATGTATGAAAATGTGGTAGCATAAACATGTTTCATAAAATTCTTTGGTAGACATGTATGGAAAATGTGGTAGCATAGAAAAGGCAGTGAGCTGTTTGAAAAAATGCCTCAAAGAAATGTGGTCTCATGGTGATGTCCATCACCATGAGACCACATTTCTTTGAGGCATTTTTTCAAACAGCTCACTGCCTTGTTTCATGGTGATGCATGACAAGCAAATGCAAAATGTGGTAGCATAGACAAGGCAGTGATTTGAGTGCAATTGAAATTTTCTCATAGATAGATCAGCATCTAGTTATTATTTATGCAACATGAAGTAATGCTTTGAGATTGAAAGATATGCAATGCAATGTAATCAGTGATATGAATATGTTTCATAAAATGCAATGTAATCAGCGATATGAATATGTTTCATAGAATGCATTACTTACTTTTTTTCTTTGTGTGTTTGTGAATATGTAGCATTCAACATCATGTCAAGGAAATGAACAAATCCTCTAACACCGGATGAACGTGAAGCTAAAAATGCAAGGAGAAGAGAAGAAAAAAGGAAAGTTCGTGATGAAACGAAATTGCAGCCCATAGAGGAAGAAATTACCGTGCAATCTAAGAGAGATGTCGAATTGGTAGCACAAAGGGAATGGATACAAAAACTTTGTGCAAGGAGAGAAATTAATCCCGAAGTTAGGACCACATCATCAACCATAAGTGAAGTTCAATGCACACCATCTACAATATCTCATGTTCAAAGTACAACAACAATCACATCTCTAGTTGAAGACACACCATCAACAACATGTGGTTTTGAAAGTACATCGGCAAACACATCTCTACTTGAAGACACTCCACGTACCACAACTCAAGTTGGAGGTACAAGATCGTTTACATGTCAATCTCAAGGTATGTCATCGATTTCACCTCTGATTAAAGGTATGCCAGCTATCCCCGATGTTGTTGACATTCCTAATGTTGACACAAGTTTACCTTTGAGAACTCCTCCTAAAGTTTTGCATGGAAAACATAAATATTTGATTGATATTGATGCCAATGCTTTGAAACAAATGGCTGAAAGATTCCAAAACGTACATGTCAAAGATATGCGAAGAGGATATGGAGTTTATTTTTTGAGAAGCTAAGTGAGGCTAGAAGATGTCAACTATTTATTGAAATGATGAGGCAACTCAATTTTAGGCCCACCATGAAGATTCTTGGACTAAGAACATTGGAAGACTCAAGTGAGAAATCCATTGTCAAGAATTTGATGAGTGCATACGAGAGCGTGGGTTCTACCTCGCACACGAAAGATAGTTGTGCCACACGACATGTGATGACAACAACATTGTTAAGTAGTCAAACCAGGAATAAGATGAGCCTTACAAAGATGAGTAAATATTTGAAAATAAGTAGATAATCTCTAATGAGATCCAAAAGAAGGCGTGAAAGAGTGGAGGATCCAAATAGCAATGAGTTATGGGCATTCTCGGGTAGACTACCACAGAAAGATAAAGAAATTGCTCAAGCCTTGAGATCTCTAATACAAGAGTTTTGGAAGATAACACAAGGGTCTCTCCCAATAAAATGGATGTTGTAAGAAGGAGAATTGGTAGTCAAATCCATGAGCCACATCTAAAGCATTTTTTGCATACCACTTGTTGATGTGTTTTTTGTGACCGCACCAACGCAGAATAAAGTCGCCAACGGCTACCCTATTCTCTCTTTATCAAAGTATCCAACACGCTAAGATCGCGAGAGAGTTCATGCATTCAACTCCAAGGTTATTTTAGTGCGAATAGGCTCAGTTGGCTCGATGTGATTTGTTGGTATTTCAAGGGGACTTACAGAATTGTTCGGCAGCGGAGAAAGGAATTCAAATGCTCGAAAGATTTTTCTATGAAGCGCGGGTTTCCTATTCTAACCAGAAAGTACTGAATTGAAATGGCGCAAAGTTAAGAAGATTCTAATCTACTCTAAGGCGTGGGATATGGAGGTCAACTTCAACAAACTTCCAACCGGACTTTGCTTTGCCTCACATCGGACATCTTCCACGCGAGTCGGCGCAATCTTCGGGGAGATGACTAAAGATGTTCAAACCACCACTTCACATGAAGATACCATCACAATGGACGCATACCATCATTCAAACTATGATTGAAGTTAGGCCCATAACGTTTCCAGTTGACCACACAAGGCGAACACACCATCAGTGAGCCCGCTAGTGGTATGGATAAGCGAAGCTTGCTTAGATCAAACACCACATTCCACAGCTAACATCTACTTGCATAAAAATGAAATTACGCTACTTGAAGTAGAAGGGATGAAGAAACCTCGCTAGCTATCCATAACAAAGACGAATTTCACCATCAATGAAAAGATCTTTTATTATGAAAGTTTTACACAACAATTTCTTGCAAAATTTTCAAAGGAAAACTTTCCTTCTTCTTCAACTACACTATCAATCTATACTAAGCTACTTCTAAGTTGTCCCTCTACTCTATTCTACTGTCTAACTTAATGTCTATTCTAATTTCTCTTGAGATAAAAATGAGGGGGACTCCCCCATATAGCTGGCCAAGTCCAACGGACAGCTTAGATTATAATTGGTGGATGGGTTGTACCACCTCAGCCCTAAACAAGATTAAGCCCTAAAACTGCCACCAAGAGGAGTGGGGTAATAAATGAGCCATTAATGTCCATCATCCTTCTAGAAGATTCCAACTTTGAAACCGTTCACATTGTTCTTGATCTTCTTCTTGGACGTTGTTCTTCAACTTTGCTCGAGCTTCCATTCTTTGTCACTTGAGTTGGGCACATCACTAAGTTTCAACACTTAGCCATTTTTCAACTTTTCTTCCTTCGAGGTTGAAATGTCATCTTGGATCACTTAAGTCATCACCGCTTGGTCTTGACGTTTCCTCCTGCAAAACAAGCAAGGAGAAGAGTATTAGAACATTTCATAATATAAATTCAACTTACTTACCAGGATTTTCACGCTCCAACTTCCAAGCGTTCATCGCCTTCACTAGCCAGCTTCGCGTTTAAATTCTTCATGCCTTAGCCAAATTTCCAAACTATCTTCCTCAAGGGCGTATCATCTTTGAGAAATTCATTTCATTAGCTGGGTCATTGACGATTTTGATTTTATTCATCTCCGGCTCAAGAAGATTATCTTCACGAAGAATTTGAACAAATTCACCTAGGCAGTTCCTTTTAAATTCATCGTCTGGAGAATTTCACCTTGAAAACACATTTTCTTCACTTTGCCTTAGAAAATTTTCAAATTTTCCCTTAGGAAAACTTTACAATTTGAGCACCGATTAAATTCTTCATGCTGAAGGCGCTAGCGAGGTGCGGAAGACATAGAAATCCATCCCTCATCACAAACGTTTAGTACCCAGAAGAAAATTTTATCTGAAACGCGATGAATCCATGGGTACCCAACGAACGGGTTCATTTAAATTTTTAAATTTTGAACCTTAGAAAAATATTATTCAATCAATTTTAATCCTGTTCTTCATCTGTGAACATTTCCTGTTGCTCTGACTTGGAAATATTTTTTTTTGTTGACCCTGTGCAGCTGGCATCATTCGGACTTCTTCACTGGCAATCCTGCTCGTGCTCTAGGAAAATTCATCACTTCCCCAGACTTAGGCGTTTTTCTCCTAAGGAAAATTTCTTTGCCTTAGAAATTTTTTTTGAATCACTCAGCAATTTTGAAAATTTTGCCTTAGAAATTTTTTATTCACCTTCAATCACTCTGCCTGTGGTGAGGAAAATCAATTTACTTGGAAAATTTTAATGCCTTGATCACACTTGTATGTCATGGAGAACATTTTTAAAACCAACGCCTAGCAATATTTAGTCACCACCTTGGGCGCATATTCAACTTGAAGAAGGATAAAACCACGCCCTTGGAAAAATTTTCAACACTTAACATTCTCAACTTCTTACCACTTTACCTCATACTTGAATTACTTTGGGCACATTTTCCTTGTCATGTGGAAATTTCAAATTTCAACGCCTTGCACATTTTCATCTCCTCCTCAGGCGCACCTCACACTTAGAAGAGTATCTTATTTCCACGCCTTAGTCATTTTATTTTATCAACCTCACCTAAACTTAACCACTTTTCAACCCAAATCCACTCTTTACTTGGCGCATTCAAAGGCTAGAGAGGAAAGTCAACACTAGAATAATTCCATCTTGCACAACGCCCAGCAACCTTCACTTGTCTTCATCTCTATTTGGGCGCATTTTAGTATGTGAGGAGGACGAGTTTTTTTTTTCCTTAGAAAGTTTTTAGCATCTTGCTTGCATGTGGGCGCATTTGAGCCTAGGAGGTGGATATAAATTTTTGCTTAGGAATTTTTTTATCACATCCTCATCAACTTGGGCGCATTTTTCCATGGCTACAGGATGAAAAATGTTGACCTTTTTGACTTTTATGCTTCATAGGCGCATTTTGGCTAAGCAGGAGGACGAGTTTTTAACTTAGAATTTTCTCCATGCCTCTTCATCAACTTGGGCACATTTTCAGGTAGCTGCAGGATGAAGCCCAATACTTAGCCATTTTTCCTTGTTTTAGCCAGCTTCAATGTGCCTTACTATTTATAGTAAGTCTCTCGATTTTGCATCTCTGAAGCTCGGAATGATTTGAAATTTTGAACACTGCATCTTCACAACCTTGTTACCCTATTGACACTGCTATTTTTAGTTGGCCTGCTATTGTTAGCCCATTTCTAAAGGTGATTTGCTATAAATAGTAACTGCTTGCTTCTAATAGCTCCACAACTCCGATTGACTTGAAATTTGAATGCCATGCTCCTCACCACATGACCTGCCTGCTGACATCGGTGCATGCACTTGATTTACTACTTTTAGCCTATTTCCGAAATGACTTACTATGAATAGTAAGTACTCCATTTGACTTCAAATTTTACCAGCAGATAGCTTGAAGGATGCTGATTGCAGTGGTTTACACCGGTTTTCAAAAATTCTGACTTTTTACCCCTCTTTTCAGGTCCCAAAGTTGGAAACCCTAATTTTCTCTGCATGCGTATCAAATGATCTCTGTTTATCCTCGTTTCTGATGCATTGCGATCAGCTCATGATTTTGAGTTGCTGGGAGGCAACCGCCGGGACGCACCTGCTAAAAATAGCAAGTTCCTTAATAAGTGATCATCTTCGTTTGCATGTCATGTCACTGCGAAGCTCTCGAAAAACCCACAAGGAATATGCAGACATGCAAAGAGAACCCTGACATGCAAACCCTAAAAATAGCCCTGGAAGGCTGAACTCTGAAAGTTTTCGTCTCATTTTGCATGTCACACCATCGCAAAGGTTTTGAAAAACCCATAAGGAATATCTAGACATGTAAAGAAAAACTCTGTGTTTAAGCCCTGAAATTTGTCCCGGGATCTGGACTGGTAAAAATAGAAAGTTGCCCATTTCAACTCAAATTTTGCGGACGAGTTGCTTGATGTGTTCTGAATGCAGTGTGACTATTGAAACTTTGAAAATGTTGACGGAATGCCCTAAATCACACACTTACTAAAAATAGTAAGTAGCCAGATTTCACTAAAATTGAGTTGGGAACCTGCTGGAAGTATACTGACAACAATGCCCAGGTTAGATTTCAACTTGATTACTTCATTTGATTTTAAATCGGCTGGAGAGTTCAAAACCCTAATTCTCAGACTTGGCCAAAACTTCAATTCAAGCTCAATGACGGGCACAATCCCGGAAAGACAGACAGTAGAAAAGAGAGACAACGATGGAACAAACTAACATCAGGCCAAAAGTTTAGAACGAAGCAAAAATTAGGGGGTCCCCATTTGCAAT
Source organism: Sequoia sempervirens (assembly GCA_007258455.2). Lineage (NCBI taxonomy): Eukaryota > Viridiplantae > Streptophyta > Pinopsida > Cupressales > Cupressaceae > Sequoia > Sequoia sempervirens. The sequence continues at coordinate 48,340 of VDFB02321519.1, forward strand.
GGGGCAATGTGTGAAAAAGGTCACAACATTAGCCCCAACCTGAATAAATGTTCCTGAACATTTCAAAGACAAAACCCATTCCATACTCAGAACCCTTGGATAATCTTTCCAACCCATCAACTAACCAGGGGATATACTCAAAAGGGAAGATAAATCCTAAATTGGATCAAGGCACCTCATCTTTTGATTACAAGTGTGTGCATATGCGTTCATTCTAGCTCAAAAGACCATTGAAGCTCCCAGAATACGTCCTAGCAAGTTAAATAAATATCTAAACTTCAAAAGCATCCTGGACATTGCCTCGCTGCTAGTCAGGCGTCCATAGCCCTCACGAGGTTGTCGCTACAATTCTCACGAATATTGCTCCACTGCCGGTCGGGCGTCCATAGCCCCGGTGGAGTTACTTGTATGTTCCCAAAACCAATATTTTATAATGTTTCATTTTTCATTTTCTCATTTCTTTTTTTTCAGATATTTTTTTTAAGCACATTTTCTCTTTTCATTTGATTTCTCCATCAATTCCTCAATTGGCTGGTAGGCAATGAAGCCTCCAATGGGTTTGAGAATTGTAGTGGCGCTGAAGTAAGATGCAAGATTTTCACTCGCCAAGACTTCTCCTAAGAAACCTCAATGACTTAGAGCAATTAATCATGTGTGTAAAATATAGTAATTGCGAGACTTGGTGTCAAGACACAATAGATGATTCCCTTCCGAGTCAAGTACAGATCCTAATCAGATGATAAGACTTGAAAGAACAACCTCTAATTCTAAAGCACTTCTTAAATGATTATCTAAGAAATGGACTAACATTGTGTTGGACCGTGGAAAAAAAATCACAACACCCCCTCAGAGATGGGATCCCCTTTTATTGAAAGCAAACTAAACTACAAAAGCAAGACAACTAATCTAAACAAAAACAAAAAGTTTAAGCGAACAATAATCAAAAGACCCAAGTACATACAACTCCTAGCATGATTTCTCAGGATGTTTAGTAGCGACAAAACAATGATGATGGTGTGGAGCCTAGCAAATTTGTCCTTGAACTCAGAAAAGTAATCTTTCACAATACAAATCTCAAACTCAAGCAAAACTTCAGGAAAGATTCACAATTGAGGCAACTCATCCGGACCATGGTTAATCCATAAACAAGTCGTCTTTCCTAAATCTCCATAATCAAAATGATATTCTTTGTAGCCAATAGTAAGGAAAGATACAACCTGGTGGTCTTCATTTGCTGGCCTGCATTCTTGCCTATCATCCATTGCTTCATCAGGAGGTCGAAGTTGATGGTGAACCAAACCTCTTGCATCCAAAACGTGGAGATGATCCAAACTGGGAGGAGTGGGGTGGGAAATCAATTCGAAAGAGCATTTGGAAACTTGGATTACTTCATACGCTGGTTCCTTTTGAATCTCTAGCAATGGATCAAGCCCCAACTTGAATTGTTTTTCATTTTCTATATCTTCACCAAGCAGTGTTTCATTTGTTTCAATTTCATCAAGCAACTCTTCCATGACTGTGAATAATGGATCAAGTGTTGATGCAAAATGCATTTCATATTCTGCCTCCATCTTGGCATCCCATTGATCGTCAAACACCTCATCTTGTCTTAAGCTGCTTATCATTCCTTCCATCTTGTTCATGCATGATTGAATGTTTTCATCAAGGAGCGCTCCTTCTTGAAGTGTACTAGAATCACTTTCTTCTTCACATTCTCCTCCTTGAGTGAATGGATATCGAAAATTTCTCCCACCATCTATATTTTGAGCTAAGTCCTCCATTTGATGATCTTCAATAACTTGCAATTTTGTACATTCATTCACTTCTACATGCTGACAGTTGCCTTGGGTGTTCCCTCTTGCTTGAATACATCCCATTGATTCTTTGATCTTTTCTCCAATAGTCTCTTGTTCTAGTGTGATGTAGGAACAATCTTCATCTGCTTGCTCCCTAAGCTCGATCATATCATCCTGTTGGGACTTATTCTCCTTGTTGTTGGGTGATGTTGAGGTACCCTCTTCATTTCGTGCTGAAAGTGTTTGTGTGGCATATTCAATCTATCCCTTGTCTTTGAAGAATCCATATGGTAGTACTAGTAATCCGAGGCAACATCTGGAAAATTTGATGGCTTCTTCACATGTTGTGCAAGTGAACTCTGGATGAGGTGCATTGTGAATCCGACACAACTGAGGGAGCAAAACACTTTTCAAGGGATCATTGCCAAGTTCCATCTAACTTTGGATCATAAGTATGAATCTTGCGAAGGCTTCATCCACAACTCCTGGAAGGCTATAATCATCAGGTTCTAAATCCAATATTCCTAGCTTGGGGACATCCCAAAAGAAAATTTTCCCTTGGAGAACAAGTTCTATCCTTGAGAGGAATGTTAAGCAACTTATTTCTTCGTGTTGGGAGGTCTCATGAATTCGACATCGTCCTGGCAAAGCAAACTTGGACAAATTCTCGAGCCACAGCTATGCATTCAATCTTTCTTGAATCTGAGCAATATCCACAAGACTGTCTTGAGAGGAAGAAATATGCCCATCCATTGAGAAATCTCTTTTTTCATTTTCCATTTTTTTGATTTTTTTGAATTTTTCAACTTTTCACTTTTTTTGGATTTTTTGACATAAGAGAGATCTAACATATCTCTGATTTGGAATTTCAAAGCTCATACTGGTTCCTTCCAGCCTCTGGAACAATTCAATTCTGCCCTCCTTCTAGCGCCAATTCTGTGTTTCGTGACCGCGCAGCATGAGAATAAAGTCGCCAAGCGACTACCCTATTCTCTCTTGATCAAAGTATCCAACAGCTAAGTTAAGTGTTAGGTGCATTCAAATCCAAGGTTCTTTTAGATGCGAGATAGGATTAGTTGGCTGCGATGTGATTTGCTGGTATTTCCAAGGGGGACTTCACGAGAATTGTTAAATTTGTGAGAATTAAATGCTTTCCCGAAAGATTTATTATGAAGCGGGTTTCCTATTCTAACTAGAAATCTTGAATTGAAATGGAGTGCGCGGGTTAAAGAGGATTCCTAATCTACTCACAAAGTGGGATATGGAGCTCAACCCGAGGAAAACTTCCGGCAGAACCCGGCTTTGCCTGCGCGTAGGGCGGCTTCCAGGTTGATTGCAATCTTCGGGGGTAAAGATGTTCAAACCACCACTTCACATGAAGATACCCATCACAACAGCGCATACTATCATTCAAACTGTGATTGAAGTTAGGCCCACAACGTTTCCAGTTGACCACACAAGGCAAACACACCATCAGTGAGCCCACTAGTGGTATGGATAAGCGAAGCTTGCTTAGATCAAACACCACATTCCACAGCTAACATCTACTTGCATAAAAAATGAAATTACGCTACTCTACGCTACTTGAAGTAGAAGGGATGAAGAAACCTCGCTAGCTATCCATAATGAAGACGAATTCCACCATCAATGAAAATATCTTTTATTATGAAATTTTTACACAACAATTTCTTGCAAAAGTTTTCGAAGGAAAACTTTCCTTCTTCTTCAACTACACTATCAATCTATACTAAGCTACTTCTAAGTTGTCCCTCTACTCTACATTTACTGTCTAACTTAATGTCTATTCTAATTTCTCTTGAGATACAAATGAGGGGGACTCCCCCTTTATATAGCTGGCCAAGTCCAACGGACAGCTCAGATTACAATCGGCTGGATGGCCCAGATTGTGCCACCTGAGCCCTAAACAAGATTTGCCCTAAAAACCAGCACCAAGAGGAGTGGGATAATAAATGAGCCATTAATGTCCATCATCCTTCTAGAAGATTCCAACTTTGAAATGCGTTCACATTGTTCTTGATCTTCTTCTTGACGTTGTTCTTCAACTTTGCTCGAGCTTCCATTCTTTGTCACTTGAGTTGGGCACATATGAAGTTTCAACACAGCCATTTTTCGCAATTTTTCTTCCTTCGAGGTTGAAATGTCATCTTGGATCACTTAAGTCATCACCGCTTGGTCTCGACGTTCCTCCTGCAAAACAAGCAAGGGGAAGAGTATTAGAACATTTCATAATATAAATTCAACTTACTTACCAAGATTTTCACACTCCAACTTCCAAGCGTTCATCGCCTTCACTAGCCAGCTTCGCGTTAAATTCTTCATGCCTTAGCCAAATTTCCAAACTATCTTCCTCAAGGGCATATCATCTTTGAGAAATTCATTTCATTAGCTGGGTCATTCATGATTTTGATTTTATTCATCTCTGGCTCAAGAAGATTATCTTCACGAAGAATTTGAACAAATTCACCTAGGAAGTTGCTTTTAAATTCATCGTCTGGAGAATTTCACCTTGTAAACACATTTTCTTCACTTTGCCTTAGAAATTTTTCAAATTTTCCCTTAGGAAAACTTCACAATTTGAGCACCGATTAAATTCTTCATGCTGAAGGCGCTAGCGAGGTGCGGAAGACATAGAAATCCATCCCTCATCACAAACGTTTAGTACCTAGAAGAAAATTTTATCTAAAACGTGATGAATCCATGGGTACCCAACGAACGGGTTCATTTAAATTTTGAACCTTAGAAAAATATTATTCAATCAATTTTAAACCTGTTCTTCATCTGTGAACATTTCTTGTTGCTCTAACTTGGAATTTTTTTTTTTTGTTGACCCTGTGCAGCTGGCATCATTCGTACTTCTTCACTGGCAATCCTACTCGTGCTCTAGGAAAATTCATCACTTCCCCAGACTTAGGCGTTTTTCTCCTAAGGAAAATTTCTTTGCCTTAGAAATTTTTTTTGAATCACTCAGCAATTTTGAAATTTTTTCCTTAGAAAATTTTTTATTCACCTTCAATCACTCTGCCTGTGGTGAGGAAAATCAATTTACTTGGAAAATCCACCTTGTATGTCATGGAGAACATTTTAAAACCAACACCTAGCAATATTTAGTCACCACCTTGGTAGCATATTCAACCCGGAAGGGAAAAGGATAAAACCATACATGGAAAATTTCAACACTTAACGATACGGGCAGCCTTACCACTTTACCTCAGCATGCTTGGATTACTTTGAAACGTTCAAGGCTAGAGAGGAAAGTCAACACTAGAGAATAATTCCATCTTACTGCTTGCCCATCAGCCTTCCTTGTCTTCACATCTCTATTTGAGCATTTTAATTGTATGTGAGGAGGACGAGTTTTTTGCCTTAGAAAGTTTTTAGCATCTTGCTTGCATGTGGGCGCACTTGAGCCTAGGAGGTGGATATAACTTTTGCCTTAGGAATTTTTTTATCACATCCTCATCAACTTGGGCGCATTTTTCCATGGCTACAGGATGAAAAATGTTGACCTTTTTGACTTTTATGCTTCATAGGTGCATTTTGCTTAAGCAGGAGGACGAGTTTTTAACTTAGAATTTTCTCCATGCCTCTTCATCAACTTGGGCGCATTTTCAGGTAGCTGCAGGATGAAGCCCAATACTTAGCCATTTTTCCTTGTTTTAGCCAACTTCACTGTGCCTTACTATTTATAGTAAGTCTCTTGATTTTGCATCTCTGAAGCTCAGAATGATTTGAAATTTTGAACACTGCATCTTCACAACCTTGTTACCCTATTGACACTGCTATTTTTAGTCGGCCTGCTATTTTTAGCCCATTTCTGAAGGTGATTTGCTATAAATAGTAATTGCTTGCTTCTGATAGCTCCACAGCTCCGATTGACTTGAAATTTGAATGCCGTGCTCCTCACCACGTGACCTGCCTACTGACATCGACGCATGCACTTGATTTACTATTTTTAGCCTGTTTCCAAAATGACTTACTATAAATAGTAAGTACTCCGTTTGACTTCAAATTTTACCAGCAGATAGCTTGAAGGATGCTGATCGCGGTGGTTTACACCAGTTTTCAAAAAAATTGACTTTTTACCCCTCTTTTCAGGTCCTGAAGCTGGAAACCCTAATTTTCTCTACATGCGTATCAAATGATCTCTGTTTATCCTCGTTTCTAATGCATTGCAATCAGCTCATGATTCTGAGTTGCTGGGAGGAAGCTGCCGGGACGCACCTGCTAAAAATAGCAAGTTCCTTAATAAGTGATCATCTCCGTTTGAATGTCACATCACTGCGAAGCTCTCGAAAAACCCACAAGGAATATGCAGACATGCAAAGAGAACCCTGACATGCAAACCCTAAAAATAGCCCTGGAAGGCTGAACTCTGAAAGTTGTCGTCTCATTTTGCATGTCACACCATTGCAAAGATTTTGGAAAACCCATAAGGAATATCTAGACATGCAATGAAAAACTCTGCGTCTAAGCCTTGAAATTTGTCCCGGGAGCTGGACTGCTAAAAATAGAAAGTTGCCCGTTTCAGCTCAAATTTTGCAGACGAGTTGCTTGATGTGTTCTGAATGCAGTGTGACTATTGAAACTTTGAAAATGTTGACAGAATGCCCTGGATCACACACTTACTAAAAATAGTAAGTAGCCATATTTCACTAAAATTGAGTTGGGAAGAAGTATACTGACAGCAATGCCAAGGTTAGATTTCAACTTGATTACCTCATTTGATTTTAAATCGGCTGGAGAGTTCAAAACCCTAATTCTCAGACTTGGCCAAAACTTCAATTCAAGCTCAATGACGGGCAGAATCCCAAAAAGACAGACAGTAGAAAAGAGAGACAACGACGGAACAAACTAACATCAAGCCAAAAGTTTGAAACGAAGCAAAAATTAGGGGGTCCCCATTTTTAATGGGGCAATGTGTGAAAAAGGTCACAACACCACTCAAACCCAATTGTTTGCTAATTTTGTAGAGAGGTTTCTTCAAGTTAAAATATGTTAAAGGTTTTTTGAAATGCTAAAGCCTTTTTATGTCAAAATAAATCACACACACACTACTTGTTGTAGAGTATATATTGAGTTTTCTAACCATTATGATGTTTATCAACGTATATGTGTAGATATGCATACTAACAACGTTTTGCAAGAATGTAACATAAGGCCTCCACCTAAATCTTTAAGGGATTTATTATCTAAAATTTTATGTGAAAGGGTGGATGGTCAATTTTTTTACAAGAAATCATGTTTGGATGGCACATGTGATCATTGTGATGGCATGCAACATTTTCCAATTTTCCAACACATGGCTAGTACACATGCAATTGGAAACAAAATTGTGGAATTTGGAAAATACAAGACAATGGCCTACAATCTAAAAGATGGGAAAGAAGCAAAGAAGTGTGAATTGGTCAGTGATAAGATTCTAGTGTATTAGTTTATGGGCATTTTTTGTGATCATGTGGTCTATGAGTATGCAAGGCATACACATAGAGCTCGATGGTTGGACTCATAGTTCAAGTGATGTAAGGACACGTTTCCACTTCATAGCATCGTTTCAGTTGTCGAATTCATAGAGAACTACACATTATAGCCACAAAACGAGGTGCAATCACATTACTACAACTCCACACAGGTTGCTATATTTGTGCATATAGTATTCATTCATGCAAATGATAGTATAAAGGATAACAGGGAGGTATTGATGGAGTATCACTTTTACATCAGTGATGATTGCACACATTCTACAGAGTTTGTGCTAGGTTGTTGTTAGATGTTCTATGCTGATTTGTCTATTAGGGGCATATCATTAAGTTAGCATATCATATGGTTGAATAACTGTACATCACAATTCAAGAACTCTAGAATTTTTTACTAGTTGAGTAGGATGCATAAGATCAGTGGTGTTCAGGACATGTGAAATTTCTCAGAGGCCAGGCATGGAAAGGGGGAGCATGATGGTGTAGGTGCATGTATCAAAAGATCCTTAGCACGAGAAGAGTTAAAGTACAAAGACAATCCAAAGTTGATAGATGCAAAATCAATTGTCAAGTTGCACAATCATGCAATGGGTCCAGGTAAGGAAGGTAATTCTTTAGTTCGTATATTTTTTTGGTTGGTAGATGATACTAGCATTACAAAATATGAGGATTGTTTTACATTGATAGGATTGAGTGATATACACTCTTTTAGAAGCTCCAATGCAGGTACATGGACTATCCATACACAAAAGATGGCATGATTTTGTTCTACATGTACATTTCAAGCATGGAATGATAGCCACTCAAAAGAGTGGGTTGACGAATGGTTTGTAAGAAGTCTAACCCCACTTGACACGTATTAGCTCCCGACGGCTCTAAAAATCACAAAGATGCAATCATCTGTTGACTTTGATCATGTATCAGATCTACTAGAACCATGTAATATATCTTCTTGCATAGTTAATACAAAATTCCTACTTTTATCTTACTTTTTTTTTTTATTGTGATGTTCATTAGATACATCTAACTGGATGAACATATCAATGTAGGGAATGTTTATGTAGTGATTGCAGATGAAGACAATGAAGAGGGAAAAAATTAATACCTATATCATATCGAGGTCAAAAAGAAATTGGAGGCCCTAGTTATATATGGAGAAAAAATATCCTACAAGTTCGGTGGTTGTTATTGGAACATGGATTAGAAGGTACCTAGTTAAGAATGCTCCAGTTTGGTTTTTTGAGGACTTCGACACACATCAGAAGATTCTTCACTACTCCAACATTGTCGTTGCATCCAATGTTCATTTGATCAAATA